>VTPC01091264.1:172736-183539 GCA_011009095.1 Ignelater luminosus | reverse complement strand
TATTATTATTATTATTATTATTATTATTATTATTATTATTATTATTAAATATCAAATTCTCTTTAGTTCTTTTTAGTCTGCTATGTTTAACAGTATTTAGTAACCACAAAAAAACAAAATAAAACAGATAATAACAGTTTATTGGCAACAAAAAAATCAAAAATCCACAAAACTCTCTAAAAGCAAAGTACATAATAAAAGCTGGTTGTTGCTGAATTAAACATTTTTCTAGGATTTTATGTTTCGGAATCTAGATATTTCGAGCATACTCTATTATTTGTGAACGCAAATGCTAGTACGTTTACTTATAAATACATGTCTATATATCCTTCACTTGAAAACAATTTTACAGTAATCGACGCCATCCTTATTCCAAGAACCAGCGTGCAAGTCATTTGCGATGACTTTGACGAAGAAAAGTGAAATCCTGAAAAAACTCAGGAACACCCACATCTGTCATATTATTTCATGAGACGACAGAACAAGACGAGCAGGTAATCAATAATCGATTAAATAAACACGTGGTAAGTAAACGTTTATAAAATCAAGGAAAATTTGATACATCCAAAATTAGAGTACAATTGAACTTCAATTTGTAAAGAATTATAAACTGGCAATGAAAAAACTTTCTTTTTGTAAAATTTCATTATAATTAAATAGGTACCTCCATTTTTATGGCATCAACATAATTTATTTGATATTAATTTCGCGAACATTTAAAATCATGAACGACAAAAATTTAATGTGCTCTTGGATATTAACAATGGAGGTCACGTTTTCTGCCTTGTGATAAATTAGGTCACAACTCACAAATGTAAATTGTTCGGGAAATTATCCCCGAAGACTTTCCTCTTACTTTAACCACCAAATGTCCGTTTGTAAACGATAGCAATACCGCTGACAGCATTGTGATTGGAATATTAAAGGAACTGGGTTTGGTTACATCGATCCAAAAGTCCGGAACTACTGCAGGTCCTAAGCAAATACAACTTTAAATATATATTTTTTATCGTAGAAACCAAGCGCTTTTCCTATAAAAACACAAACAAAAACTGCTAAGCACAGTTTTTTTTAGAATAAATAGATATCTCTTTTATCCTCTATAAACCATTGAATTTTTGATATTAAAGAACATCCGGTGCAGAAGAGGATTCACAATGAAATTAAAGACGTGCACTCTATGGTAATTAAAACTAAAATTTAATTAAAAATTGTTGGATAATCTTGGCTAAACTTTTCCATTATGTGCTTTGATAACATTTTAATTCAATCATTTTGCGTAACAGTTGAGATACTTAAATACAATTTCACCAATGCTGTAGCGCCGTAAATTGTGACTAGAAAAAAAAAGCAATATAACTGCAAATTAATTTTTAATTCAGTTTACTTAAATTGTTATAATTGAAGTAGCTACTATTTCCTGAAAACATTGTATCTTTTCAAAAATTAATTTCTTAATTTAGTCAAAGATGTTGTTATATAAAAGCAACATGTAAGTAAGACAAATAAAATTAATTTTTTACGTAAAAAACGAATCTCGCTTCTGGTACAGAATAGCAGTATTAGCAAAGTCATATTCTACCTAAGTTCTTTACCTTTTGCAATATCATCGAGATGTAATCTAAGTTGCCTATATGATGGCTATTGTGTGCAGTATTACATCAAAAGCAGAACAGCATAATAGTTATTTATTAGTTGTAATACAATACAATTTTGAAGTAATTGAATTACGACAATTAGATATCTGTATTTTCAATACCACATACTATCTATTTCTAAAGTAATTTAAATGTGGTACATGATATCTGCGGATCAATTGCTAAAGAGATAGAAGGAAAGGAAACACATCAATATACAAGTTATCTTTATAAGAGTATGTTCCCAATTTTGTTATTCCAAGTTATAATATAATATAATTCTTATAATAGTTCTATGTAATAATAAATTATTGTTAGCATTTTTTAAATTAAAGAGAATTAAGAGAAACGAACCTAAACCAGATTTCAATGCTTATATTATTTTCTGTTATTAGAAATGAATAATTAAAAGTAACACCTTAGAGTTAGTAAAAGCAAGTTATTACATAAACACAATGAACAAATGGAATTTTTGTATGTAGTATCGGTAAGCCACAATCATAATGTGTAAACGCTAAGTGTAATCAAAGGCGAATTAACAGAAATAAGCATAATATTGAATTAATCATTGAATTCCCGAATATTCGGGAAACATTTTCAGAATTATCAGAGCTAAGAACGTTATTCCCCAGGTGAACCAAGTAACTTGTTACGTTCATTTTTTTATTAACCTAACATGGGTCTTTGCCTTCACTAATTTTGGTTATCTTCACTGGTTGCTGTTTAATATCTTTAATCTATTTCACCGTCCCTATAAGAATTCGTACGAAAATATATACTTTTAGACCACCTTATATATGATTGAAATGAAATTTTTAATAATTTTGCTTGTATTAAATTTATGTTGCACATGGGAATTTTCTTTGTACTGAAAATCTTAAGAATTATTACGTTGTAATTACTCTAGGATGGCCAGGGTTGATCTTATTTTGTGATCTATAGTTATCTCTAGTTGCCAAATGTAGTTTAAGCAAACTTCTCTTGCTTTTGTAGAATTAATTTCTGCTTGTTTTATATGATTTCACACAATTTATTGTTCTGTTTGACATTTATTTGATATCAATTAATTAACAGAGATTATCTATTATCGCTCATTTGGCTAATGATTGGCTATTAGATTCAGAATAGGTACCATCAGTTTTGGTCCATTTCTAGCTATTTGCATGCGACTTTTTTCGAAATTTTTAAACATCTACCTTTTGTCTAAATTCCCTATTCACTTATTACGTTTGAACCAATTTTTTGCTTGCCTCATTAGAGTTTCTATTGTTCTCAGTGACATTTAATTTTTATCTTAAAGGAATACGTGTGTTGGGCGATATTTTCGTAATTAGTTTTTCGAAGGTTAAACTCCCTTTTGAAGTTTTTGGATCAATCCGCTGTTGGTGTCCTCAAACTGGCTTTCTGAATGCTTATTGGTTGGATATTGTGCATTTTGCCTGCAGTTTTACTTTCCGAATTTCGACGGGGGTCAGTTTTAAGAACTCGCTTTATGACGAACAGGTGTGCTGATCAACTGTTCGGTTTGTGGTTTCTAACCGTTTAAATTTTTGTTGTTTCCACTTTGAGGAGATGTGTTTAGTGTTACTTTGTGGAGGCCATCCTTGAAATCTGGGATTACCTTCATTAGCATACTTCGTTAAGAAGCTTCAATACGTTTTGTGGGGAGGCCAGCAAATCTTCTTTGGGGAGGCCAGCAAATCTTTTTTGGGAGAACCTGCAGTTTCTTTGAGAGAACGAGTTCGCAGGAGACGTCAGCGTTATTGGGGGTTCCTTCCAATGCAGTAGCGGGGAGCTGTTCCACCACCTCCTAAGTGCACCTCGTGGCACCTCGGGACTGCGCGTCACCTAGTGAATTTTAGACGTCATCTCCTGACTGCGAATACGGTCGCCCGTCTCATCGTTTGATACAAGACTTTTAAATTTTATTGTCGGCTCCTTTCCTTCAGGAACGTTTAACCTTTATAAATTAGTTACTTGTAATTTATTGGATTTCCTTGTTACCAAATTTGTTTAATAGATTCATTGAAATGTTACACTCTAATTATTTTCTTTTGCTTTAAGATGTCTTTTAGCGCTCTGAGAAAGCTTAGAGTTAAAATTTTTAAAAAAAGTTGCATAAACCCATTTCATGAAAAGATTCTGTAATTAAAACTGAGTTTTTCTTAAATTTTTTTAACAGTTAATTTAAATAAAGTTGCTTTTTGAATGATTTAAGATCTAATGTTGATTTGAATTTAATGATTTCATACCTGATGGGCCACAAAGTATTAGAACAGTTTTGTGTTTTGAATTTTTGTTTCAGGTTAAGAAGAAGCATTTTTTCGGTCTGACATAGCTATATCAGCTGAATCTGCTACTTTCAAGTAATTTCCTTAATTGCTTTTACACCTGTTCTGACCTTGTGTTCCATGTCATCTTCTTTCGTAATTTCAAATAATTTATTAAATGGTTTGAGAATTTCAACTTACTCTATGCTTAGAAACTTTTAATAAGACTAAATAGAATTCTAAATTTTAGTATGCTCCTTTTTTTGAAATTAAATAATCATCCTAATAATTTTTTTTGATAGTATTAAATTATTTAATACTTGGCGCCCAATTTTGGTGTTTTCTTTATAAATATAACTGTTTGAGTTAATATATTGGTACGTTAAATTATTTATTGTGTTATCATCCTCGAATTATCCACGCTCAAGGCCACCCCTGAGCTCAGCCGGCCTAGGACATAAGGGTCCCAGTTTGTTTAAATTTAATTTTGGTAACGCAAAGTCACGTTACAAACTGGCTAGTTCAGCATCTGGTGATCTTCTGGATTATACACATCTTTAAATGGAATCACCTAATGCCAAGCATGGTTTTCCTTTGTATATCCGATAACTGTTTAAGAAGGTTGTGTCGGCGATGAATAAACAACATAAAGATACTGTGATTTGGAATATATATTTTCTAATAGTATATCCAAACTTGTTCATAGAGTAAACATACTTTTATAAATCATACAAATCAGAAGCATCATGGATATCTAATGGACCTTAGCTAAAAAATCAGACTTTTATAAACGCATTTCTCAATAAATAAAAGTAATCATTAGATTAGAATTTGGACCTTAAATATGACTCTTGACTCGACTCACTTGATTCTATTCTATTGATCCGTAATAGTAGGTACGTTTGTATGCTTAGAGGCAGCCGATTTTCCGTCTACTTGCCATTACTTGTCGAGAAATGTGGTACTACTCAAAGAAGATTAAGTTTGTTTGATATCCACATTCTCGACATTTTAGACATTGTTGTTAGCAAAAAAAGCAGTTAATCAGTCATCAATTCCAAAAACAATTATATTAACTTATCCATAGAATAAAAAGCTTTAGAATAAATTTTTACAAGGAGTCTATCGAGGGTACTGATTAATCGGGTGATCACAAATTATGGAACGCTACCAAAAGAGTTAGCGTTAGCAAAACTGCTTCTCTGATTAATATAAATAAGAAATTTCATAATTATGTATGTTAAAGAAGATTTTGATGATCCGAAAATATATAAAACGCCTTTTACTAATGAAATTTCCAGAATCTAATAGCTCATATAATAATGTTAGACTTAACCAACAAGGCTCCAGATTTTCCAGTTACTATCTTTCATGCCTGCCTTTGCATGAGATACTTTTCAAAAGAATGGAAACTTGCACCTATTATTGTTTTCGAAAAACTCTAGGGTATTACAAAAAAATCATTTTGCATCGATTAAATAAAATTCTAGATACTAACAGTGTACTACCACCTTTTCAATTTGGGTTTCGAACAAACCACTTATTGAAAATAGTCTTGAAAGAAAACTATACACAGTTGTCGCTTCTCTCAATGCCGTCCAAAAAGTCGTCAAATTTCGAGCCGCAAATTAAGTAATTCAAATTAAACCTCCAGATTACTTAATTGCAATCTTTTCAGCATTTCTTCGCAATCGAACTTTTCAATCATTCCACTATACATAAAATAAAATCAGGAGTTTTCCAAGACTCAATCTTGGGTTTTACACTGTTCAACGTCTTTTTGCGTGACATCAGTGCTTCAAACGTTAGTATTATAGGTTTATTATATGCTGATGATACCGCTTTAATCACGCAACACCAAAACCTTGACAATGCTATCGATGGATTGCTTGGACATTTCGTACTTCTTTTCCTACATGTCCATTGTCTTCCAAAATGATTTATACAAAACCCATTTTGTTAAAAAAACAAAAAAGGTGAATTCTCACAGTATTGGTTCTAATATGTATAAAGATTTCCATGGTTGTCTAAAGCAGCATTTCTATTTAAAAGGAACAAAACAGTACCACTGAAGGTGGGACTTCTTGAAGAAATGACTGAGAATCGATTGGTTGGTTATGGAGATTCCGACTGGGGTGGCCATTAGACAGATATAAAATCCAGCAGCGCATAGTTTCACATGGGTACTGTTGAAATCCAAAAATACAGAACCAAACAGAGGGGGCATTCACAGACGCTCAGCGACTGAGGTTCAATTAAGCTATTGAAAATTTCACTCACAATCAGCATCTATTCAACCTCGAATCAAAAAGTACCAATCAATATGCGTACAATATTCTGACAGCTGTAGCAGCAGTCATTCAGAGAATCGTTCTCTCCTGAAACCTACCACATGCTGACAAAATTTCCGCTAATTAAATGGCCGACCGACGCGAATGCGCCCATTGATTATAGATTTTCATTTGTTGTTTAAAAATAATATAAATGTGCATATGCGACGATACAATAGCGGCATGAGCAGCTACAATTGATATCAAATAATTAATAACGTATTGAATTTAATTATTTTAATGTTATATCTAAAACATTAATAATACGACCATTTGTAAGCTGTCGGTACTTACACGCGTCACTCATTAGATTAACCAAATTATCAAATGTATGTACATGTACACTTTGATGAAACCACATCGTTGAATAGCAATAAATTACGTTATAAAATATGTTACAGGATAAATACATTTATGTTATGTATAATGTTAATCCAAACAAACATTTTAACAGCAAGCAAACTCAATTTTAATTTTTGATTGAATTTGCTTGCTTTCTTTAGCAATTTAGAATTGCTAGTAATTTACTTTGATTATCTGTTAAAAGAGATTTTTCAAAATTAACATTTTTAAGGTACCAGGAAGGCTTTGCCGTTAAAGTTATTTTAATCCAATTGCAAATTATTTCCAAATTTCTAATGAATTTAAGACAAAATGGTTAAAGAGATGATTAATCCCAAAAGAGGGATTGGAAGCAGCAATTCAACGCCTTGATCCTATTCGGAACCGTGCTAGGGTAAATTTGTTGGAATCTCATTAAATCTGCTCTCCTCGTGAATATCTGCAGTGTTGCACATTAATAAAGAATTATGTGATTTTAGCCATCGATAGGGATTCATCACAGACTACAAAATTTCCTAGAAAATCGATAGCATTTAAGGAACAGTCTTATCATGAGAAATTAGGTTATTTTACGGAGATATTAAAAATTATTTGTTTTAGATTGGGATTTTTATTTGTCATTGCATCGCATAACTCTAAGAATCTTTAATTTTTCTTAGAACAGTTTTAGCAGTCTTAATCGAGCGCAGATATTTCATTTTCAAAATAACTACCTACTTTCATTCTAAAAATGACAAGCTAAGATAAAGTAAACGTTTTCAAGGATTCTCGCATAGCACATCATCTTAACATAATTAAATGTCAACAATATCAGCATCTTAAAAACAAACAAGCAACGTTGCTACATTACCCTAACTACAACAATATAATCGATATTCATTTTTTTCATTTCAAAATTTCTTAAAACAAAAGAGTTTCACAATATTAGTTTTGATATCTTTTAATAAAAGCTTTATTCATAATAACTGACAAATACAAAGTAGGTCAAGAAAGACGTCTGCTTGAAAAACACGAATAAAGCACAGAATTTATAAAAAAAAGTTAGATAGAGAAGTTGTCAAGGACGTCGATAACATAATCAACATCGTGAATTGTTATTTAAAAACAAGCAGGAGTAAATCAATCTTTATTGGGAACAGAATTATTATCGTAGATAGGCATTTGAGAAGTTTGATAAAAACAACCAGAAGAAGCACGAAGCGATCAAAAAAAACCTTATCGCAGTCAGCTTTGAAATTAAAAACATACGTCGGCACTTGACATATTATTGCCACAAACATAGATTAAAATATGACAATATTAGCCGTCCAATTCTGTGATTGCTTTTTGCGAATGCTTTAAACACCCACTATCTTCCAATAAATGTTTTGTTCCTAAAACCATTTTTTTAATTACACAAAACTTTAAACCAAAAAGGCAATTTTAAACAAACTTAAGTTACGCCCTACGTTTTTCATTCCAAAGACGACCACGATAGACTTTCTTTTTGGTCGCTCTGTATAACTTGGCCTAAACTGTTTAAATCTATAGAAAGCAACAAATATGTGTATAGTGAAGCTTTTCTTACACTACTTTACATACAAAGACAAATTATCTCACAATACAAAATGTTAATACAATTGATCCTACTCTTACAGGATTGCACGCATTTCTTTAAAGATACATTTAAAAACATACATACACCGTGGAGAAACTGTTAAGAAATAACGACAGATAAATATAAATAATCATTTTATAGTGAAGCTTCCATTCACTGTTGTGCTACATACGTAATTAATCTTTCATAAACTTTTTTTTCAAGGTGTTGCAAAGATTTATGGATGAACTATAACTTTGTTATTTGTAGAAAATCCAACAATTTGATAAATAAAACACTTTGTATATTTTTATGCTTTCTTACGTCCCACCTAACCGTTACATCGTTATTTAATCATTCGTTGTACAGTTTCCACAAATTCTGAACTTACACTAGTTATTAACAAAATGCACTTGCTACTTTTCTTTTACAAAAGTAAATTTTGTACTTTAAAAACAATTATGAAAGAAGCAACCAGTAAATGGTTTTGTTATACAAGGTAATAAAGAAAGGAATCATAAAATCAGCTTTTGTTTGATACCGTACACCACCTACATTAGCAGTTTTTTACCATAAGTGTAAGGAAGATTTCCAAACTTCAACCTTCCACATTATCTCATTTGTCAAGCTTTAGGAATAATGCATTTTTTAGAAACATATTCTGTACTACAATAAGTTTAAGAAAAAGGAGATTTTAACCAACTTTCCTATGAAAACAAAGATCACAGGTAAAAACTGGAGCTGAAAGATTCACCCTGTATACAGGAACACTGCTGGTTCAAAGTAATTAGTATGTACAGTAGAACAAAAGCTGGTTATTTGCTCTTTTAAATTACAGTAAGGGATACAGAAAGTTTCAGTAAATAGAATTCTACGATTTACATTTCTCGATCATCTTTGTGACCAAAATCTGCTTAAGACTTAAATAATTATTTCTGAAGCATAAAAATAGAAGTTCAGCTGTGTAAACACCAAACTACCAAAAACGTTTCGCATCAATACTAGTCAGGCAGTTTAAGAAGTCTTCATAGTATTCAATTCAATAAGGCCATGGTGTTCAGGTCCAGGCACACTCATTCATTTTGTACGAGTTTTATCAGTAAAGATTCTGCATATCTTTTCAAACAGTGATACTCCGTCCTCAGTTTGTTACAAGAGTGACCATGGGCGTGGCTCAATGATCCTAGTTTGGAGATTGCTGATCGCATCTCTCTTGGAAGGTAACGGGAAACTACCGAGGCATGTTTTTCTCAGAAAATAAATCTAAATAAAAATGTTTTTGGAACTTCTATCCTATCTATCCATCCTGAACTGTGTGATACCCTTTTTACTCGTGTCTTCTAAACACACAACGCAAGAATAGAAAAAAAAAAAGAAGAAATATATTATCATATCAAATGTTTCCTCTAAAGAACTCACTAAAATCCTTTGTTTTGTTGAACGTGGCATTACCACGGAAAATATCTCCGTTATATAATGAAATTGCAGGAGCATAGGAAACTTTCAGATGTTGGAATTGCCAAAAGAATAATTGTGAATAAAATAATTAATGATAATACCTTCCAATTTCAAAAATAAACAAAGTTTTGTAATTTAGATTAGGCAGAACATCAAGTATAATATTTTGACACACGGATTTGACGACGCTGAATCTGCTCTTGGACGTGTCGTATGTCTCTACAGTCCAAACTGTAAATTCTTTGTTCGACCTGATAAATTTCTCAAAGCACTATTGGGATCTCGGAAATTGTAAGAGATACGAAGTCAGTTAAATTAGAGAAGATTTGGCTATTTTGAAGATCAGTTTACTTAGGCTTTTGTTTTTTCAAAAAATTTCACGGCTTACTAGATATTTGCTAAAAACAAAATTATCTTATTTTTTTTAAGTGAAATATCTCAGAAAAGAACAGCAAAGAGGATGTTTTAGAGAATTTACTCGAAAACAAAAAAAAATTATTTTCGCAATTTTCTTTTGTTTTACTTCGGCGCCTACGCCTACTTGATTTCCATATTACTGAACTGCACGCCTTAAATGCTTTTCAGTGAACTATTCCAGAAACTAATACCTTGAAGCAAACAAACAAAATTGTCGAAAAGTAAGTGGTATGCCAGAACTGATGGCAGGTGGCATTCTTCCTTCTTGGAGTTCCAGGAAAACACCAACTAGAATCGATGAGAATCAACAGAAACTTCCATTTTTTATTCTTATGGTAAGTAGAAACGTGTAGTCAAGTTCACAGTGGCATACTGTCAGAGTTATTTATTGCTTTTTTATTAGAAGACAGGTTAGTCAAAATAAGCTATTCTTTTGTTTTACCGAGTTATAAAGTGAAAATCATTTTTCATCATAATGTGCCATGGCATCTAACACACAAAGTCGTGGAGTTTTATCAAAGAAATTCATTTGTTATGCAAAAATCGCTAAAACAAAATAAATACGCTTTTATGGGGCATTAGCTGCTTATTTAAAGCTATTTGTGACTGCTCAGTAAAGTATCTTAAAAGCGTCTTTTGTTTTGTTTTAGCAATTGTTACATAACAAATGTAATTTATCTAAAAAAATCAATGATTTTCATATGTTTAAAGCCACGGCACACTAAGTGGGAAATGCTTTTTATTTAAAGAAAAAATAAGATAATTTCGTTTTT
>VTPC01091264.1:92948-172726 GCA_011009095.1 Ignelater luminosus | reverse complement strand
ATACCTTGAAGCAAACAAACAAAATTGTCGAAAAGTAAGTGGTATGCCAGAACTGATGGCAGGTGGCATTCTTCCTTCTTGGAGTTCCAGGAAAACACCAACTAGAATCGATGAGAATCAACAGAAACTTCCATTTTTTATTCTTATGGTAAGTAGAAACGTGTAGTCAAGTTCACAGTGGCATACTGTCAGAGTTATTTATTGCTTTTTATTAGAAGACAGGTTAGTCAAAATAAGCTATTCTTTTGTTTTACCGAGTTATAAAGTGAAAATCATTTTTCATCATAATGTGCCATGGCATCTAACACACAAAGTCGTGGAGTTTTATCAAAGAAATTCATTTGTTATGCAAAAATCGCTAAAACAAAATAAATACGCTTTTATGGGGCATTAGCTGCTTATTTAAAGCTATTTGTGACTGCTCAGTAAAGTATCTTAAAAGCGTCTTTTGTTTTGTTTTAGCAATTGTTACATAACAAATGTAATTTATCTAAAAAAATCAATGATTTTCATATGTTTAAAGCCACGGCACACTAAGTGGGAAATGCTTTTTATTTAAAGAAAAAATAAGATAATTTCGTTTTTAGAAAATGTCTAGTAAGCCGTGAACTTTTTTGAAAAAACAAAAGCATAAGTAAACTGATCGCCAAAATTGACAAATGTTTTCTAATTTAACCGACTTCATATCTCTTACAATTTCCGAGATCCCAATAGTGAGCATCGAAATGTGGACACACTGTATAATTTATTAGAAATTCCTATTTCTCGTATTTTGGCAGTTATTTAAAAAATGCTTTTGCATTTAGTAAATCTACCAAGAAATTACTTGGAAAAGAATTGTGTAGGACTGACATAAACGAACTATTCCAGAAACTGATACCTTGAAGCAAACAAACAAAATTGTCGAAAAGTAAGTGGTATGCCAGAACTGATGGCAGGTGGCATTCTTCCTTCTTGGAGTTCCAGGAAAACACCAACTAGAATCGATGAGAATCAACAGAAACTTCCATTTTTTATTCTTATGGTAAGTAGAAACGTGTAGTCAAGTTCACAGTGGCATACTGTCAGAGTTATTTATTGCTTTTTTATTAGAAGACAGGTTAGTCAAAATAAAAGGGGTGGTCATTAGATAAAAGAAGAAATCAATCAAAGCTGACTTTGTAAACTATGATAATATGTAGGATATTCAAAGAAACGGAAGTGGAAATAAAATAATGGACTTAATAAATTACCAAATATTTCAAGGTAGATCTACCAATAAATTAAATTAATAGATTTTTACATCAGCACTAAACGACAGCAATTTACCAAACAACCAAACTGGTTTGGTAAGTTCTTACATAACCACATACAAGAAAAATACCATAACCATAATTCTATAATCTGGTTTCGTTTCCAATTTATATGTTTTATGTAGGTGCTTATAAAAATTTCAACAATTTTGTATATTGTAATTTTCAATCTTTTTCTTAATTTTAATTATTCACGCAAAAAACATTCAAATGTGCATAACATACTTAGCATATACACAAAACGATTTATAATTTTCTTATTTATAGCTGTAGATTAGTGTTTGTCTCTTTATAATCGCGGTTGTGGTTACATATCAACAAAATTAGTCAAGGCTAACTAATTAATTAAATTTGATAATGATTATGTTCTGCTTTTAGATGTCTTGCTGTTACATTCATAATAATAATAGATGCAAGTAAAGAAATGTTACGAAACCTTTGTTTTATGAAACTTGAACAACTAATTGGCCGTTTGTAAAAAAACGTAATTAACATTGCATTGATTTCATCACTATTAAAAGATATATTACTTATATTTAAAAAACTTTGTACTATTAGATACTAGGTGCTAGATAAACACAAATATATTCCAGCTTCGAAGCTTTAGAAAAAGCGCAGACGTATTTGAGAATATATGGCGTGAAAATATTCAAACTAGATTGTATTTGACAGCAATATAAATGGAAAGCAAGATGAAAATAACAAATTGGATTGTAAATAAATAAATAAATAAATACATACATACATAAATACATACATACATACTAAAGATATAATAAATAAAAATATAATACAATAAATATTTTAAACACAATCTAAAAATTCAAAATTACATGTAGTTAGATCATCTAAAGTTATATGCAAGCTTTTCTAACAAACACAAAAAGAGGCTAACGTTTGTCCCTATTACAATCAAGGCACGTCAGTGGTGGATGTGAGTCACAGCAAGAAACCTAATTTAATTAATTCTAATTTTATTGGTTATATTTCTTTCGTTCCTTCATTCGAATTTCCCTAAAACTATTCTATATAAGAACTTTTAAATGATATTTGCAACTTCCCTTTTGTGAAATAAATGTGTCTAAAATTCAAACATGTTTGCATCATTAAAGATTAATGCAGCAGGCAACGATGAAGTTATGTTACCTACGTAGTATGTCAGTACAATGCAGTTACTACATACCATTTTACTTTGAAACTGTAGCCTGCATGAATAATTTTCCTTTAATAAACAGGAAGCTTCTGTATGTTTGGAATTATCCTTACCATAGTTTGTCTTGGAACACTGCACTGCCCTACTAAAGGAATCCAAAGGCCAAAGAACTATACTATTGAAAATATAGATTTATTTGTTAAACAATCAGATCTAAAACAAAAGTCACCAGAAATATTCAACACAAAGATTTTGGAAACAATAATTTTAATTTCTTTTTTCTCGGTAATATCTTGATCTTCGGACAATCTTCTTAAATATCATTTATTAGATAAATACCTACCTACTTTAAACAACAAAGAAATGTATATTTTTTGTCAAAGCGAAACAGACTATAATTATGTTCATAATTTTCAAGAATAATTAAGTTCATCTAAATTTGTTGGAGCAAACAAAGAGAAAGTCGTTATAACTTGAAAACCAACATAAAGTGGTGTACTTTGAAATTATTTTCGTATAAATAGGGCAATTATTTTGAATCAGGCACCGTTCGCTTATATAAGTAACTGTAATCGTTGTGATAATTAGTAAAATAAATAGATTATAAAATGGTTCGGGCATTCTTGAATTTCTTTTCTTCTGCTAGACGTTACAATTGACTGCGTTAAGACTAATAAATTTGAAGTTTATATTTTAACATCAGAAGACATTACATTTCTCAAGTCTTTAGCCAAAATAAGCAAATTGTCTAAATTTATGTATACCGTGTGTCCGAAAAGTATGGAATATCCTATATATCTCAGTAAATATGCATTTTATGGAAAAATGTTTCCTATAAAAGTTGTTTAGTGTTTAGTTTCACATTACAGGGCAATACCAAATAACTATTTTAAAAAAAAACAAAAGCGCAACGAATAATGCTTCAATTTTTTTTAATGGGAAGGTATCCCTTTATTGTACTCATTTGATAGAGAATGTTATTCTCTTTTCAATGATGTAAAACTTTGATATACTTGCATAAGTAAATTTTGATTAAAACGCAAAAAATTGTTTGAATAACGCTTAAAAGTTTATTTATTCATCTGTTACCTTTTCAGACGCGGTCTTTTAAATTTTCAATATCATCTAGTCACATTATGGTTGGTGTGATACACTTTTGTTTGTTGCAACAATTGAATGCGTCGTAGAAATGTCAATTAATAACCGAACTGAAGCGAAAAGTTATTTATTTAATTAATTTAAGCATTTTGATTAACGTGAGGATAACAAAGTTACAAAAATACGACTTGCTATGGATCATTTATCAGAAAAACATTATATCGAAATTTTAATGATGCTGGGATATGGAGACAGCAGGAGAACACAGGAAGAAGTTTGCAATTTGCTTAATAACGTGCACCCTGAATAGCATATTTCTCAGTCTACTGTAAGTAAAATTTTCCATAAATTTCATGAGACGGGTTGTGTCAAAGCTCGTCCAAAAACGGGCAGACCTAAAACTCTAAATAATGAACAACGTGAGAATATAATGTTGGCTGTCAAGGAAAATCCACATGTCTCTGTTCGACAAATTGCTCGTGAACATACTTTGAAGAAATCCACTGCACACGAAGTTCTAAGAAAGAAGAAGTGGCATCCATATAAACCTTGTATAGTTCAAGAATTATTAGATGATGATTTAGATCAAAGATTGCAATTTTGCGAAGAAATAACACATAGGCTTCAGGAAAATGCAAATTTTCATAAAAATATCCTCTTCACTGATGAGGCAACGTTTTGTTTGAATGGTACCATTAACAAACAAAACACCCGCTACTGGTCTTCGCTAAATCCTGGCTGGTATGTAGAAGGGCACACCCAATATCAGCAGAAATTATTGGAACCCAAATATTGGGACCTCTTTTTATAGAACATAATTTAACAGCGGATGCTTATCTAGATTTTTTAAGATTTGACTCAGTTCCTGCTTTAGCTGTTCTATTTCCTAATGAACTAGATCCAGATGTACCCCATAACAGAATATGGTTGCAACAAGACGGGGCTCCTCCTCATTTCGGAATTAATGTCCGACAGTTTCTTGATAATACGTTCCCTTATCGATGGATAGGCAGAAGAGCTCGTTCGCCGGATTTAAGTCCACTTGATTTTTTTCTGTGGGACCATCTCAAAAATAAGATTTATGTCGATATGCCTGAAGATATTGAAACTCTAAAAGACCGTATTAGAACAGAGATTAGAGCTATCCCACCAGAAACGATTCAAAATGCAGTAAACGAATTTGAAAGAGGACTTTATCATTGCCAAGTTGTAAATGGTACACACTTTGAACACCTTCTATGAACTGTAGAGTGTAGTTATACAAAATTTTCCATTCGTAACAGAAGAATATTGAATTAACTTTCAAACAATTTTTTGCGTTTTAATCAAAATTTACTTATGCAAGTGTATCAAAGTTTTACATCATTGAAAAGAGAAAAGCATTCTCTATCAAATGAGTACAATAAAGGAATACCTTCCCATTAAAAAAAATTGAAGCATTATTCGTTGCGCTTTTGGTTTTTTAAAAAATAGTTATTTGGTATTACCCTGTAATGTAAAACTAAACACTAAACAACTTTTATAGGAAACATTTTTCCATAAAATGCATATTTACTGAGATATATAGGATATTCCATACTTTTCGGACACACTGTATGTAATGTACGTGCTAGTTATTCCGGATGTAAGAATTCTCATGATACTAAATTAAATTCAAATAACAATAATTTATAAGATTATACAGATAATTACTAAATTATTACAGTCTGCTATTATAATTATTGTGTTGTATTCTTTGCTAAAATAAATAATAAACAAACATACAGAGACATCTATCTGAACGCATTTTGTCAATATTAACACTTCTTTGATGAAAACTTCATCATTAATTTTATCAGTCTACTACAAAACTAAAAGAAGTGTAAAATCTGAAATAATAAAAATACTAATGGAGAGATATGTAGACAATTTAATCGTTATCAGTGTTATAATTTACGAGTTCATTCTTATGAAAACAATGTTTATTTGCATAAGATTCCCTAAAGTAACAATTAGCACAAGGATTCTGTTTGTAAGTAAATGGCTAGATTAATAATCAAAACTGTAGATGTAGGAAAACATATAAGAAGTGAAGATATGGCTGCAAATAAAAAACTTTTGTTAAAAAATTGAGCAAACTGCTATTTTGTCGATAAAAACATCATATCATGTAACAAATATACCAAGAAAATAAGGCAAATTATCATCGAGAAACGATAAACCTACTGTTGTAGGTATCTATAAACAGGAAAAAAAACAGAAATACATTAATTATTATTAATTATGATCTCTCGAAGAAATCTAACCGTAGGCTACTATAATCAACAAAGTTACCACGTTATAAGTAAAGCTTCTATACAGGGTGTACGAAAAATATGGAATATCCCATATACCTCAGTAAATATGCAATTTATGGAAAAATGTTTGCTATGAAAGTTGTTTAGTGTTTAGTTTTACATTACAGGGTAATACCAAATAACTATTTTTTATTAAAAAAACAAGCGCGACAAATAACACTTTAATTTTTTTAATGAGAAGGTACAATTTTTTGCATTTTAATCAAAATTTACTTATGCAAGTGTGTCAAAGTTTTACATAATTGAAAAGAGAAAAACATTCTCTATCAAATGAGTACATAAAGGGATGTAATGTAAAAGTAAACACTAAACAACTTTTATGGGAAACATTTTTCCATAAAATGCATATTTACTGAGATATATGGATATTCCATACTTTTCGGACACACTGTATAATATAAAGTAGATGTAGTATAGACCATACAGTATGGTAAAAGTACTGTAAGGATACAATTGCGTCATAGAAAAGACGAGGGCCATTCTTTTTGCAGCAAACAGTACGTGTGTGAAGAATCCCAGCTAATATTCCGAATAGTTTTCCACTTCCAATCAATTAAGCTCACTTATTTTCTAAAGAAATATGGCACGAAGTTATGAATAGAACAGTTGCATCAACACTGAAATTTCTGAGTACATTTACTATAAGTATCAAAACACGGATCATTTGAAAAAGCACCAGGAGAAGATGGAGTACCCAATGGATTTGTGAAACTGAAAAACTGGGACAGCCATTATGTACATTATTTAGCCAAATACTTGAATAAGATAAAATACCAAAACAATCAACTATTATACTACATTATGAAAAAGGTAGAAAAACGGAAATTTGAGGCTACAATAAGTTTACTATCAATTATGTAGCAAATCAATCTCACAATCAAGCAGACTTTAGAAGTAATATTCATGTAATAAATCAAATTATAAAAAAATCTTCATAAAACAACGTAGGCTTAAACATAGCCTTGGTGGACTATGAAAAAGCTTTTGATTCCATAAAGCGCCCATTTATTATGCTCTCCAAAGACAAGACATTCCAAATTTGCATATATGTATAATTAAAAAAAATACCTGAACAGTAAAACAGAGGTAAGACTGGAAATATCAGATTCAACTTTTGAAGTACAAAAAGGCGTGTAGCAAGGAAACCCTCTTTCCCTACACCTATTTAATACAGTATTAGAAACATCGTTCAGAAAGCTAGAATGGCAAAATAAGGGAATTAACACAGCCGAAGCAAGACTCAATAATCTTCACTTTGCTGACGATGTAGTATTTTTTGCAAACTGGAAATAATATTACAGAAAACTAATCAAGCAAGCGAAACTATTGGACTAAAAATTAACCACTGAAAAACTAATAAGTCTATGTATACATAAACTCAAAAAACAATTGAAATCCATTATTGACTACGTTGTAATTAAACAGAACACTTCCATAAAGCCCTATGACGTAAAAGTCTGGAGAGAAGCTGAATGTGGTGCAGATCACTTACTAGTAAAAGCACCCGTAGAAATAAGATACAACAAAAACTATAGGTATCAGGATCAAAACAACAAAAGGCAAACTACAAAACAATACAACATAGATAGCTTAAGAAACGAATCCACAAGTTTCCTTTACTACGCTTGACACAAAAATTGGACGAAGATATAAGTGGTACAGCAGAAGAAATGTATGAAACAGTAAAAAACAAAATTCACGAAGCAGCATTAGAATCTCTTGGAACAAAGAAAAGAACAGAACACACAGACAAGTTAATAGAACTAGTGGAAGAAAAGAAAAAGCTATATCTTAAGTGGTTAGCTACAACAGATGATGAAGACCGAAAGAATTATAATCAATATAAATATATAGTGAAGAAGAAAATTAAAAGAACAAAAAACAAAACATGGGAAAACAAATGTGCTGAAATAAACTCAATGGTAGGAGAAACTAGGTCTGTAGAAGCTTGAAGAACTATAAACAGCCTTAGAAACAAAACAAATGAAAAAAGAAAAATAAATTCCATAAAAATAGCAAAGTGGAAGGACTATTATAATGACCTATTAAAAGAACAACGTAAAGAGTTTTTAGATACGCAAATAGATGTAGAGGAAACAGAAGTAAACAAAGTAGAGACGATTAAATTAGACGAAATAAAAACAGCGATACAAAAAATGAAAAATAATAAAGCTCCAGGACCAGGTGATTTGCCTATCGAGTTAATTAAACATGCCACCACAAGAAAGTTAGAACTGCTCTGCATAATTTTTAATAAGTGCCTAAAAGGGAAATGATCCCAAGTGATTGGAGGTCCTCTTACATACATTCCATCTATAAAAAAGGAAACAGGAACGATTATAGCAATTATCGAGGTATTAGCATTACATCGTCTACTGGAAACTTTACAAAAGAGTCCTGAAAGCCAGAATAGAAAGAGAAGCCGCGGAGATTGAGGAACAAAGTGAATTAGACCGAGGCGATCCTGCGTGGACAATACATTCACAATAAAACATCTAATAGAAAAGAGATTAACAAGAGGAATGGAACTCCATGTCACTTTTATGGACCGCAATGAAAGAAGCAAGCATAAACAGTGTAGATATAAAAGCTGTAAAAAAGATAGACAGAACCAAGCGGTTATTAAAGTCGGGAACGTTTCAGATGCTTTCTCACAAACAAAAGGTGTTAAACAAAGTTCATGGCTCTCCCCAGCTCAATTTAAAATTTATCTATGCAACGCTTTAAAACAGTGGATAAGAAAGTGCAGCCCCATGGGCATATGGGTAGAGGACGCTCCCATATATACAATCCTCTTCGCAGATGATCGGGTAGTTCTTGCAGAAGACCAGCAAAACATGACATATATGCTAAACAAACTGATAGAAGAATATAGAAAATGGGGTTTGGAGGTTAACATGGAAAAGACACAATACATGACTATAGAAGGCACAGGACAAGGTATTAAAAGAGAAACTGGAGTAATTAAGAGCGTTAACTAGTATGAATACCTCGGAGTCAGTGACGACGAAAAAGATAATAAAGACATAATAAAAAAAACATGATTAAAGCACTGCAGCCAATCTTGTGGAATAGAAACTTAACAGAGAAAATCAAAAAAAGTATATATCAGGCCATGATTCAGTCAGTGTTGACGTATGTGTCAGAAGTGTGGGTTATAGACAAAAAAATGTTACGAAAACTCCTCTCAACTGAAATGATGTACTGGACTCCGGTTTAACTTTACTTGATCATGTAATAAACGAGAATATAAGAGAAAGAATGAAAGTAAAAAATACGATAATGGAAAAGCGGAAAACAATTAAAATGGTAGGGACATCTACGAAGAATGAATGAAGAAAGGATACCATTAAAGGTTGGAACTGGACACCAGCACAAAGAAATAAACGAGGAAGGCACGAAGGAAATGGATTACAAACATTTACATGGAAAGACACAATGGCGCCGGGGATGCGAGAAACGACACAATTAAAGTTGCAAAAACTCGCTATATTGAATATAAACATCTGGGAATGCAAAGCATAACCACAACGAACTCCGTTTTGTTACTTTTTTTCAGACTTCGGCAGCCATTTTGACCATATTTCCGAGGTGATATCAAAAAACTAAAAGTAAACGTTTGTCTTATTTTTTGATGTAGAATACGATTCTAAAATTAAAAAAAAATTTTTGAAAATTTTCCAACTTTCGGTCGCCATTTTGACCATGTTCCCGAAGAGTTATCAAAAAACGAAGATACCACGTTTTTGATGTAGAATCCAAATCTGAAGTCAAAATCTCGGAATTTGACAAAAATGCGGACGTACATACAGACAGACAGACTTCGCAAATTCAGTAACGACTCCTTCAGAGTTCGTTGAAAACTAATAAGAGAGACAAAAGTAATAAAGTTGAAGAACAAAAACCTCAAATTAATGGATCAAGCCTATAATAAATACATGATGCCAGCTTTAACAGACGCAACGCAAACCACAACAGTAATAATGGACGCATTCGAGGCTAAACTAAAATAAAACTCAAAGATAAAATAAGTATAAAAAGATTACAAAATTACAAACAAAAAGTATGGGAAAACGTGTAGCTCTTTCAGTGGACAGGACATCTTATAAGACTAGAAGAGAACAGGTAAGCAAAGCAAAATACGACATGTTACCTAAACAAAAAATCAATTCGGAAAAAAGAAGAAAATGGGAAGATGACTTAAAAGAATACATTCGGACAGACTGGATAGAGGTTGCAAACAAAAGAGAAATACAGAAAATGAATGTGAAAGCCTTTGCCCAAATTGAGGATGCAGTAGACTAATAATACTAAAAAAAGTCAAAACTCGAATGACAGACAACTTCGAGTAGTTGAGATGTAATGGTACTGAAGATTCCCAAAGCACTGACTCATACATGTTAGTTTCAAAGAGGAATAAGTTTTCGTAATAAGATAACATTTTACTGTAACACCTAAATAGCTTTGTTGTCATTTTTGATATCTTGATAAGCTTAGTTCCTCTCAGGAAAGGAAGCGATTAATAATTTTGGTTATCATCTGTATGCAAAAACAAATACTACGTCAAATCATCTTAGTACCTAAAGGTAGACAAATTCAAAAGAATGAAGAACATGCTATTCACGTCAGATTAATTAAAACTTTCAGTCGGCTACATTTACGCAGTCGAAACACAGGACATAAAACTTCTGTTCAGTTCAGAATTTTGCACTTACTAACTAAAGCTTAATAGACAGTACGTGACCAAAACAGTCAAAACCTATTCTTCTCAGTGTATATATATATATATATAGATATACAAGATGTTTTTTTAAATTCTAAAATTGAATTAATAACTGCACAATTGCTTACTCATTGCTACATCGTCGATCTGAATATTCCAACTATTAATTTAAGAGTCGACGGATACATTTTAACTTACTTGCTGCCGAAGCGGCGATGAAAGCCACTCACCACTAAGATTAAGCAACTGGCATATATCTACTTCATTCAGCTAATGAGACGTAGATTCAATTATGTTAAACCAATTAGAAAATAGAATTAAGCAGATAAAAGATCTGAAAATGGCTAAATAAGAGTTTCATCATTTAAAATGCCACTACAGAAATTTTTCGAATATACACATGCCAAAAATCTAGGGATATTAAAGATCTTGAATAAAATTTAAATATAAACTGCAAAACAAAATTAATTTAAGGAAACTAAGAAATAACATAATTTTTCTCTATTGCATATCCCATGCGTGTTCTATAGAATTTAGATCACGCTGATATTTTATTTAATTCAGTAAATTTTTAAAAATATCCCTAAATTCTGGCCAGACTTAGATTAATAAGAGAAGCAAAAGGCTGACAAAATTACGTTTTCAGTTTTCATCAATGAATTTATCTCAATGAATCAGATCGTATTCAGCACCTAAGTAATTTTTGGATCACCAATACATAAGTTGATAAAAACAATAAAAGAAGTCAGGTACAGCACTAAAGATGAGAAACAGAGCTAAACAAAAAAAGGCAATGAAAAACTCGTCTTTGGATAATACAATATTTATACGACTTCAATAGCATCATTTTTGAAAACCAGTCCTACAGAGAAGAGATATTATAATTATAAGTTAAGAATGTATGTATTATACTGGACGGTTTCGGGATTAATGTGAATACTATCTCTTAAAACTTTATTTAAACCAAATCAATTTTAAAACATTGTAGTTGTACTTTTTCTAGAAAAGAGTTGCGTTTTGCTTTTTAATAATCATAATACCCCTTCAAGAGTCAACAACCACTTCAAGTGACTTGTCTAGAGGCACCAGAAACTGACACAACCTCAACAACCTCAACATTGCAATTAAATGTAAAGATTCTTTCATCTTTTATTCATGTTTCACTGTGAAAATAATTCATCACTAAACTAGTCAGCACAAAATTCAATTCACATACTCTCACATTCTTTCCATTTATATTAAAAACATTTCCACATTCCACCCTCCAGTTTTCAGTCAAATTAATCGAAATTCTCAGCACACGGTTTTATTATTTATTTCTATTTCTATTAATACGTCCACTTAAATTTTCCAAGCCAAATACAAATTCTCACACAATTGGATTTTAATCGTATTCTAAATAAAATTTGATGATAATTCATTTCGCCCTGATAGTTGATCCCGCGAATTATTGATCTCCAGTATTTGCATAAATTTAGACGCCGTCAATTAAAATTTAAAATGCATAAATAGAAATGCATTTTCTCCAACGAATAGCTCGAAATAGACAGGTCGAAGCCATAGAAGTGTGTTAAATGGATCACAATTTATGAATTTTTATAAAAACGCAGACTGGTTGCGTCGCTTCAAAAACGTGACTAGATGTCCTGTGCATAATGCCATATACTAATGCATATATTTTCAATGAAATCGTTATAATGGAACGTGCCTACAGTAGAATCATAAAATCCTTTAATAGGTCGCTTTTCTACCCCGACTGGGCTTGTAATATTCCCCATCCAGTATTAAACGTCACAGAACTCTGATTTAGCGATGTCCATGAACAGCAGCCCTAAATTCCCGGGAAAGTTTACTAATATAGATGCGATATTAATTTTAACTTTGTGTACGCTGGAGCTGTAATTTTCTTTTATGTCTGAAATCTGTTAATATCTCATTTCATTATTCATTATTTACTGAATACGTAAACAAAGGTTGTAACTTATGTACGTAAAGAGGCATTTTCAATAGACACAGTGTATAATTTATAAGACTGTTTTATGCATTATCGATTTATCTGAAACTGGTATCATGTTGCTTTCGGATACCTATTTTAATATAAATAGCGGCTTTAGCACATTATGCTTTCAGAATATCTACATTTATATAGACCAATATTAAATTTATTGCTGTAAAGCACGAATTGGCAAAATTTGTGGTTAAGATAAATCTAGTAAGCAAGCAGTGGATTAAATTTGTATAATATGCAGCAGTAGAGATGCTCTGTAATATTTTATTTAGTAAGCAAGAAAGTGTTCATAAAAAGATAGATCATTGATAATAGCCTTCAAGCTAAAACTGGCAGTAATAAATGTGATATTAATTTGTAGAATGAAGCAACTCAAAAAATGTTAAGACTTGATATTACTTAGACTTGCTGACAGCAATTTTGCTAAAAGATAATTGTTAGTTGTAAATGCTCCTGCAATAATAATAACTGCTTCAGTATATTATGGAAATACCAAAATATAACGAGTTCAAAGTTTTGAAAAGCTACATATATTGCGTTTCGAAGACTTTCTGAAGATCTAAACATAGCTCTTAGCATGTATTATGTCGATTCATGATTTCTGAAATTGTTTCAGCAAGCCTTCATCATTTTCAGTTTGCTACACATGCAAAAGTCGGTCATTTTAGACAGTCATCTGCTTGAATTTTCTTAAACAGAGACCTTCAATCGTTACTACGATACTTCCAAACTAGAATGTAGAAGAATCTGTTCAACGAAGACATTACTGTCCGTATTGGTAACAAACAAATTCAAAACAATAGAATATAATAAGAATTTACATCAAAGAGTCACTATTGTTTCGTTTGTCGATTGTTATCAGTCTTCCTTGGAACTCAAACTTCAGTCTTCTTTTGTTATTTCATCTTCTATTTATATTCAGTACAGTAATAATACCATAACTTCCTTACCCATCAACACTTTAACACATTAACTTCCTGAGACCTTGCATATAATCAGGGCAGTGTGATAATATGAATTTATAAGTTTGTTTATTTGAAGGTAATACAATAAAATTTAGCATCATTAGGCAAAAGCAAAAATTAGTTCTAAAAGAACTTTAAAAGTACTTTCACGTTTTGCATTACGAGTTTTGTAAACAATCAGGACGTAAGAGAATAATCAGCAACCTCTAAATCAAATGATCAGCAAACTTTGCCATTATTGTGAAATTTCACTAAAGACAAATAATTGTTACAGTGATATAGTATAGACAACGGAAGAGTTATATTTAGCATGTAACAGAAGGCGATTTGAATGTCCTGGATATCATAAGACTAAGGAAATAATCATAGAGAGTCTAACGCAACCTATAACTCAAAAACAAAAACATGGGTTTTGCAAGTCTGCTCCCTAAATACTTCAAAATTAATAAAATTGCTAAATCAATCTAGTACTCTTGAACGAACACACAAAGAAAGAAAAACAAAGTTTTGAATGCAATAAGGCAACAAGAGAGAAAACAAAATTACTTCTTTGCCTCTAAGATCAAATATTCATTAATCTATAAGACTTAATAGTTACAAAAATCAATGCCAATTCTAGAACAAATAGATGCTGAAAGAGATGGCATATGTACTTATTTCAATAAGGTATGATATGCCTACAAACATATAATGTAGATAGTAATTGGAAAAAACACTCCGGTATGGGAAAAAAGCCCCGAATTGAAACAAATGCAGACTTTCTATACGCACTGTATGCTATTTCTTACCACATTATAAATCAAGTGGTTTTCTATTGTATGTATTCCTGTAAAAACAATCAATAAATTTTATAGGCACCATACAATTCTTATTTTTCACTTGGATTATGCACATTTTATCCAGGTCTATTTTTCTATTCTCCCTTCGATTCGTATCTATTTTCCCATGAATCATTCCGAATTCTTTTTTTTTTCTTGTTCGAACTCTGCAGTCTGTCCAAAGACACTTTTTTGGCCTGTTTTCGTTTGGTCTGGCAAGATTATTCTTTATGTCCATGAATCAATGCGGAAATCATAATATCGATAGGAGTCGACCACTCTGGCTAGAATAATTCTCCAATATCAAGCGCCCACCCACAAACAGTCAGAACTTACCGTCCAATCAGCTTGATAATCCAGCGACTGTCTTATTTTTGATATCCAACACGATTGCAAGGGTTTGCACAATGTAGATAAATAGCTTGAACTCTGACTTCAAATATTTAATTTTGCATACGTTATCTGGAAGTGTTCTTTAGACACCTTCCAGTTCAACTAACGACTTTCACTGCAGCCATATAATAGTGATCTTTATGTTATGATACAAGAGAATACCTTTATTTGACAAATTTGGCAAGCAATGAATTCCGAGAGGGCGCAAACATCTAACCAGTATAAGACTCTGGCAACGCAGTTTCATTTGCAACTAATGTTGTAACATTGTTTCAAAAATTATAAAATTAGCAAGGCAACAAACCTATAAATCTGCTACTGCTATTATCACTCTAGCCTACTACCCTACAATCTTAAACTTTTTATAAAATTAAAGCTTATAAGATCTAGTCGGCCGACGCGCAACGTGAAATAAAAGCTTCGCATTTTTAAACAGTTCCGACTATAACTTCTATGTCCATAGGGAAAGCAGTCATGCAAAATTTATATCTTCACTTGTTTTTGTTACAAGAGCCTAAAGCAATAACCCAGACGTATCGTTAAAACTTTATATTTAGTAACTATGTGGAAACTAAAGTTTAAATTTTATGTGCAAGGTTAATAAACAAATATTTTCTTATCAAACTACTGACATCTACAGTCGCTAATAAATCTATTATAATAAATTATTTTCCCGCTTTTATGTTTTCTTAAATGAAATGTGTTTTATATCTTATCAAAAATGTGGCTAGAAGTAGTTAAATATAATGAACGATAAATCGGGCAGATTTCTCAAGTTGTAATAATTTTTACAGATTTCATTAGTAAAGATAACCCCCTTAAAGTAGCTATAAGGATGTTTGCATGCAGGGAAGAAAAGTCTGTTCGATTAACCACGCAAAATACTATATATACCCTTATAAGAAAACTTGGTAACTTCAACGGAATTTTAATGATATTTATATTACTTTGTGATAACTATTTAACCAGGAAAACTTTTATTTAAACATTTATTATCTGTTCTAAGCTATATTGAAATTATTTACAAAGAAAAAGATTAAACTCCAAAAACTTTTACACTGCAAAAGGTGTAGCAAAAACCTACTTATAGTCAACAACACTAACCTGATTTTTAGAAAAGTTATTAATATATCTGATAGATCATTTTGGAGTTATGAGGAGGAGCCAATGCAGATCAAAACTAATAATCTCCATTTTTATTCTAATTAAATCATAGTATAACAATTGAACTGAATACATATGCACAGTAGGTCCCTTGAACTTGCAATATCATTTAAAAGTTAAGAAAAACATGTTATTTAAACTCTTTGAAAGATTTCTTAGAAAGAAAGATACGGAAAAGTAAAATTGCTTTTACACATGTCGAGCATGAGATAACTTTTATACTAGTTTTAATAAATAATGACTGACTATAAAATAAACTTCATTTCAATTAAATTCTGAAATATATTTTTACATTTAAGCAGTGTCCTGAAAATTTATAATTACGGAATTGTTATAATTATAACGTTAATATTTTCAAAGACCCTTCTCCCTATTTATATTGCATGATATCTTTTTTATTCTTTTTTTCCTGTAAAGTTTATGCATATGCTTACAGACACACCTATAGGTGGGGTTGAGGGTCACAACCCCAAAAAAGTTCTTTTACATTATTCATTCCGTTTGCAACAAATGCATTTTCACCTCTTATGTAACTAAAAAAATTGCAAATAAAATTGATAATTTAAATATCATCATAACTTTCAAAAAACTATCATCTTATGTTAGAATAAACAAACATTTTAAAAACATTCCATGCATGGATATTCAGAAATTTATAAAATGTTAAATATTTAGACAATATATAAATAATATGGAAATTAAAAATTATTAGAATTTCTATTCATTATTCCGCACACGAAACTGCAGTGAAAGAAAAATCGAAAAAACTAAAATTAGATTTTTCACAAGATTGCTAAAGCTCGTTCTGAAATTCAGACAATTACCTGATATTGTGTTTACATTGTGATAAAACTTTCAATACCAATGGGCGGTACTTGCAATATCTAAATACATGAGCGTAGCGTAAAAAAATGTAGGGTAGTTCACATCGCACCTACCTATCTTTTATTGTGAAATGATACACCTGCACATTGGAATTAAACATGCATCATTATTATTTATAGGTAACACATCATTTCAAAAATTCAGTTAAACCTGCATAAGTGCATAATATGTAAATAAATACAAATAAACAATAATTAACTTACCCTTTTGACTTGGAAGTTATCTGGCCGTAAATTTTCTTGAATTTCTTGATCGGGTTTAGTCGGTTGGGCAACGGAGGTGCGGAAATTGTCCAAAACGCCTTTAAATGTAAATTTCTTCATGACTTCGCGCCTATCGGGATCTTTATCGCGTTTCATGGCACCATAATATTAGACCGCGTTTAGTTAAAAATACTATAATTTGCAAATTTTAAATTATCGTTCGGAATATGCAAGTATATTTAATACTGCTAATAAAATTTCCGACGCTTAAAAAAAATCACAACATATCTACCGCAAACGTATCGCCTGTGCCAAGGCCGCCTCGTACGTATCGGGCCGTAAGGTACGGACCTTTTGCAATGCGCCAGTGCCTGGAACTTGAGCCTGATAAGCAAAAACCACGGATTGCACGAAAAGCAGCTGGTGCGGCTCTCACCAACCTACGGTACCGACGTCGAAATATCGATAAGAGGACCTCGGAACTCTATCCATACAGCCTCAATTCTGCGCTATAGGAAAACCAATATCGCGCAAGCGAATAACAAACAATATGGGTTCGTTGTTTTATAAAACAATTAGACAGTGCCAACAAATCTTTGATTACCTAAGGTTGATTACGATTACCAAGCCGTTTGCATCAACTTATTCATTTTTAAAAATACACACTTGACAGATCAATATAAAGAATAACACATGTTGCATTCGTGTGCAGTAAAGTACAGACTCAATCCCTGTTTTTTACTTTTTCTATCTTATAGTCTACGAATATATTCAAAGTGAAATGGTGAGAATGTAGAACACGCAACCGCAACCTACATATCACCTCCCAACAGCTGATTTTGACAGTGCACGGAATGAGATGAGTTAGCAAGTTTCCTTAAATTATATTTAATAAATTAATTTCAGCATATAGTGAATACAAACTGTGAGTTTTGTTTTGTATAAACTACCTACAAATAAGTTAGAAATGTTTAGCAAGGCATTTATTACTAGTTTTGCATTGATAATCCATCAGCGGCAACGAGGGTTCGTCAAAGCCAGGTATGTAAATAAAAGCGGGAATTTCAAATATGACTTACTTTTCTATTTAATTTTGTTTGTGAAGTAGATTTGTTTTTATATGAATAAAAAAAAGTTTATTAAACCCACAATGAATTTCGCAATAATTTATGTGCGGTTTTTGATTCGTATGCATTCTCATTAACGATAATCAATGATGAATAAGTATTTTTAAAAAAGAGCCTTTTCACGTTTTTTAAGACGAAATTGTTTTTAATTTACTACATTAACAAGTCGCTACTATTTTTTAAATGTATGCACCAAATAGAAAGTTACAAACGCTATTTAAAAAACCCCCGAAGATATTAATTAATCACACGTTTTAAATATCATTCTTTAAACGTATGTGCACGCACAAAACAAAATGTGGAATTGGTGCTTGTACTTCAGTTGTTTAAAATAATAAAAAGGTAACTTGTCGACATAATTGTATTTATGTATAAGTAAGAGATAGTAGGAAAATACAACTTTACATTTATCAAGCAGTTTCACGATTTTATTCAATATTTAATTTATTTAGCATCTGACTAGTATTAATGCTTTCTGACAAGATCGACTATTGAATTTCTGAAACTTTTTTTAGCAAATCATTTAAAACTAATACGAGTAGTCAGTCAAATCTTGTTCATTATTATTCTTTTAGGTTCTACTTATAATTGATTTGTTTTTCGATCAGATATTTTTCCGGGGAAGTTTAAAACTGTATAAATCGTACAAATCTTACTTAAAAATTAACAAATCGAGGAAGTGATACTTTACAGGACGAGCAGGTCTGTTCCAGGACCCGCCTAGCGACTCGTCCTGGAAGTTTGCGAGTCCTGTGAAGACATTTCCCTGACATGGTACTTACAAAATTTTTTCTGCAACTGTCAATTAAAAAAATAAAGGTCTAAAAGAGAAAAATCTAAAAAAAAATTTGATGGTAATATTATGTTGCCTCAGCTTTCTTGTTTTGTTCTCGATTCTCTCTAGGCAGATAAAGTGACGCTTCCTTGATGTTTTTAAGTCAGGAAAGTTTCACTATAGTGACAATTGCAGAAAAAAGGCATTTAAATCTACTAAATATCATCTATTAACTTCAGTTATGACAATGAATGTTTATTTAATGAAAGTGAACACTGCCAAGAAACAGTAAAATAGTAAAAACTGATAAAAAATAAAAAATTACAAACTTATTTAATTAATTTAACTGCCGATGCCGTTAAAACGATAAATAAATAAATAAATGGACCAAACCACTCATAATATCTTATAATCTGCAAAGAAATACACTCGTCCGTAATAATAATGATAATATGTGCTGCACATATTCCCTTTTTTCACAGTTTCGAAAATATCTAGCTTCTGCCTTATGCTAACTAATAATGTTACATATTTTATTTATGCACAGTTTGTGTAACTACCTTGTCTTAATCAATTATTGGAGAGCACTCGTTTCCAGACAGTTTGTTACCCCCTTTTTGCACCTTTCCATTCAATTATTTTGTTTACCTCTGACTTACAAGCAAAGAATTTTTTTCAAAATCTTCCCCTCATAACCCAGAAGATGTTAGGAAGAAACGAAAGACCATTGCCAGTACCTGAACCATTGAAGAGTTTTTAATCGCCCACTACCAATGACCAACATCCCATATCTGTACGGTAAAACGGTTGACTGGTGTTGAAGTTATGTCCAATTTTTATATGAACTCGTAAGAGTCAAGTCTCTTAAGGGACCACGCTGGATGGAAACCAAGATGTCTTCCACAACCTCAGGATCCAAGGAACCTATGTTCCAAGTTTAGTCAAAATCTTGCAAACTTATCTGATAATTTATACAAGTTTGAGTTGTATTTGAAGAGATAATTTATTAAACAGACTCGATGACATCATATTCAGTCACTTTTGTCAAAAAACCGTCTCTTTTTGAATTTGAAATGGTAGTTTCATTAGGTGCACTGCATTGGCGCATTTTTCGCCACCGCTTTGCATGCCACAAGAATGCTACATGGCAAATTTAAAATACAACCGAGTCATGAACTTACGGACAATTGCAAATAGTTACAGATAGTGTAGATATACAACCTAGATGCGTAAAGGGCTGACTTACATTAAAATGCATTACATTCCGGATTTTGTCAATCTTGAGAATAATAAGATTGTAACGCAGACATTTTTAGGTTAGATGTAAATATTTTTGAAATAGTCCGAAACCATGTTCACCTTCGTTCTTTATTTATTTATGTACCGATTGAAATGAAATTCTGTGAGTTTAATATTCACATAACAAAAACTAAAGCTACAATTTGTCACGCATTGTCCAGGATTGTCTCGTTTTTAGAATCGCCATCCCGCAAAATGCCCTGCATTCCCTCCTCTTTGAAATTCAGTTGTGATGATATCGGTAACCCAAACAATAATTATAGGATGTGTTAAACCAAGAGTCCACTGTAGATTTTCTTACATCATAAGTTGAGAAACGTGATGAAAGAATCGTCAGTCGGTCGGTGTAGAGCGATCACTAGATGGTACAAATTCGCAAATTTGGTTATTTTTCACACCTGATTACATCATCGCCTGCAAAAATAAACCAACTTGTCCAATGCAGTTTTCGCCACTACAGTCTGTATGTGACTAGCCTGCTACTGATTTCAGATCATGAAACGTCTTGCAGACCAACTCAAAAAATGAAGATTTCCCGTCGGCAAAGAAGATTCCAGTGGCAATCTCAGTTAAATAATCTGATTGGAAACCACCAGTCTACACCAGAAGTCACAGAATGGCTGATACACTATTTCAAAATTCAAACTAGCAATTCCGACGTCACTGTTAGGAAAAGTGGAAAATATGCCAAGTTGTTGATTTTATATAATTTTTCAATGTGAAATGTGATCGTTTGCCAGTTCCAAACTATCACAACCGATACGGCTGACCAACTTCAGGATCAGAATCTTCCACGTATACTTACCTCATCAACTGCAAAACAAAATTGAATATACTGTTCCTAAACTTGCTGAGGTGATTTGAGATTCATCGGTCTATCAAATTTCGGTAGTCACTGAATGCCCGACAGACTGTCCTAAATTTTGTGAATGGTTATGTAGTACGTTTACTTGTGTATGTAAGGAAATACAACAGAAAGTTTTGCACATGAAACCAAACACGGAAGTACTTCGTGTATTTATTCCAACATTCCATTACTTTATGCAAAAAATTGATCTACAACCTCAAGTAATGGTTTGTTTGCTTTGAGCCCTGCCTATATATTTACCTAAAAAAGTAGTTGTTCTCTTTAAGAAACGTCCTCGTTTTTTGGTTGTCATGGGTGACTTAAGTGAACAGCGAGCGGCTGTGAAATTTTGCTTCCTGCTCAGGAAAAACGCAGCAGAAACTGAATTTGTGGCAGACGGAGGACTTGTTTTGTCACCATGACAATGCACCTGCTCACGCAACTATCTCGGTGCCCCAGTTCTTAGCAAAAACGGCATGACTCCCTTGCCCCACGTCCCTTACTCACCTGACTTCGCTCCGCGCGACTTCTTTTTGTTTCCGCGAATGAGCGAGACATGAAAAGATAGCGTTTCGACGACGTAGAAGGGGTGAAGAAAAAAACGAGGGAGGAGCTGTCGGCCATTACAACAAAGGCGTTTGAGAAATGTTTCCAAGAATTGAATCACAGATTGAACAAATGCATTAAGTGTAATGGAGAGTACTGTGAAGGTGATAAGGTTGTTTTGTAAAAGAAATTAAATACATAGCTTTTAAAACAAATTTCGGTTGTTTTTGGTTGGGTACCGCCTCGTATGTTAAGAGAATGGTTACTCAATAATTCCTGAGATTCCCTGCTTAAACTTAGCAAAGGAAAATTCTGTTAAGCAAGTTACTGATAAATCTAACTACACCGCTTGGCTACGGTCAATGTCAATGTAAATTGCATAATAATTACTGTACTTTACACGTTTTTATTATAGTATGTATTGTAAATTGCTTAGATACATATTGTAATAAAAATATACGATGCGCAACAATTATTAGTCCATTTAGAGCCTTCGGATTCTCATTTAATTTGACAAACGTATACGTATAAAAGTAATTACGTAATTAATAACCGATTACGTTATTCCTAGCGTTCAAATTTGTGTCTATGCATGAAAATCCCTGAAACTTCCAGAAATACAAGATACGTCGCACAGAATTCTGAAGAGACTAAACAAAAACAATATCTTAAGGTTGTTTTTCTAAATAATAAAAAATTTACTACCCATGAAATACAATTAGAAAAATCCATTTTTTGATGTTATTTCTGAAGCAAATTAAGGTAGTGTAGCTTTATTTTTGGGTTGTCGATGGGAATAAAAATAGCCGATTTCGCATCTCTAATAGTTTTCTCGACTCTCATTCATAAACTCTAACTTGAAACGCTCTGGAAGTAGTATTTCTGGATTATTACAGGAATAACAGAGAAATAACTATTATTCCCTTTTCCAGTACACATTCACATCCCAAATTTAATTCCAATCGTTAAAAGCACTCTTTTATTTAAAAAAACAGAAATATTTTTAAGCACTTTTTGATAGAGGTAAGTTTGGTTAAATCGTTGTACCAATCTTTTAGGGACATCCTGTATAGTACAGCACTTATTACTCAAATTTTCTTAAAATGATGATATATCATTTTGCATCAAATTTTATTATTCATGGTTCTTTGCAAAATTTGTATGAGCATGAGTATTTTCTATTTCCCAGACGTCAGTTTCATCAATAATCACTTTCACAATTATTTTTTATAAAATACTGTAAAAAAGATTTTGTAGTGGTTGCGTAACCGTTTTTCGAATAAGCTGGATTAACCCAAATAACTCTGTCATGTAATTTTTTAATAAAGATTTAAGTCCCCAAAAATGCGTTCAATATGCCACAGCAAGAAATTTTCAAAATTACTTTTTCTTAATTTAAATTTTAATAACCTCAAACTTATAAACTGACGTTTAAACTTGTTAAATTTGACATAGAACAACAACGCTCTCTCTGGCGGAGAGAAAATCTTTATTGAGCTCAATTTGTGATCGTTTTGTGTTTGTTGTATGTACTTTATCTCACAATCAACTGGCTTTGGTTGTTTTCTAAACACGGCTCCACCTTTTGGTAGTAAAATTATTCTGTGAGTTATTTCCGGTTTCTCTTTTACAAATTCTTGCTTGATAAGAAGGGTTGTAGTGGAAAAAACTGCGAGCAATTTTGATTTGAATGTGAAACGAAGCAAGTGTTGTGTACTTTTATACAGTGACCGCCAAAAGGTTCGCACCAAATTAGTTTTCATTTTTTGAAAAGCTCTTTGTGCCTATAATTTGCTCATATCCGGAAACCAAAAACAAGCTGCTTCAATCTGCCAAACTATCTTTCGTTTGGCAGAAAATGGCGTTTTGAAATGACCAAAATTGAAAATCGTTAATATTTTCAAAAGCATCAGTATTTCTGATGAGATTTTAACACGGCGTGAAAGACTATCGCTAGATGAGACTCCTGATATAGAAAACGATTGTATCTGAGCAGGAGGCAAAGTAATATTTCCTTTTTGTTGTTTGGATTCCATGAAACCAAAGCTACCTTACAATTACTTGCAAAAGTAAATTCTTAATGTAGAGTAACCTTTTGATAAACGTTTCTAAAATTTAAATTTTAATAACCTCAAAATTATAAACTGACGTTTAAACCTGCCAAATTTAACGTAGACCAACAGCGCCTCTAACGGAGAGAAAATCGTTATTGAGCTCAATTTACGATCGTTTTTTGTTTGGTGTCGGTACTTGGTATCACAATCAACTGGCTTTGCCCTCTCTCATTCAAAAGTGCCATCTATTGGTTCATGATTTTCACGAATATTTAACATTAGATATGAGTCTTGGCATGATCACATCACTGCCCAGATGCAAGTTAGCCAGCATTTACAAGAATAATGCGGTAGACCCAAATGTAGTTACGATTTACGCCGTTGGCAGGTAAAATCGTAAATTCAAGCATAAAAAGAACTTATTGTCAGTTATTACTGTATTCAAGTAAAACTACGTTTCTGATTGGTCGACGTCTTTGTTATTGAAATTAATTCGCATATTCTCCGGGGCTTTTCTGAACTTGGTCGCTGTATTTCAAAATTGTCAAAGTGACAAATACTACAAAAAATAAATCAATCACCGACCTTAAGCTTCTCCCGTCATAGGTTACGCAGATTGGGTTTCTTATTGATGGCATATTAGTGATTCCTATTTGGGTTCATGAAGCTCATAATAGCTGATTATTTAATATTCAGTTGTCTGCATGATAAATTAGGTAGTGATTTAACGGTTAATCGATTATTATTTTATCATTTTGAGTAATCGATTTAATCCAATGCAATTTATAGCTTTCTAACTACCTCATAGATATAGGGTCATGGCACATTAGATCTTTTTGCCTATCTGAACTCATCAGTTCTGGATAATTATAATTTGAAATATTTCAAAATCAAGAATTTTTTGCATTAAAAAATATTCTTGTAAAACAAATTGAGCTTATTTATAAAATATAAACTTCCCTTTGTAGATGTATCTCTAAATATACAATTAATTGTGCATTTTTTTGTGCAGAAAATATGCAACCTTTGTGGGCGCTGCTTTACCGTTTTTTGGGAAAACAAGTTCAAAATCCAAAATTGATATTACAAAATATATGTCAAGTCCAGTAACACCTATAGATGAATTAACTGCACATCCTAATGATATGAAAACTAAAATGGAGCTAATGATTTTGAGGGTACAAGCAGAATTTTGTAAAGCACTGGAGAAGGAAGAAACTGATTCATATAAATTCATTGTAGATAAATGGGAACGAAATGAAGGAGGTGGAGGGATAACTTGTGTTTTACAAGATGGAAAAGTATTTGAAAAAGCAGGTGTTAATATTTCAGTAGTAACTGGACATTTACCTCCTAGTGCTGTATCCCAAATGAGATCTCGTGGTAAGCAGTTAAGTGAAGGAAAACTTCCATTTTTTGCTGCTGGAATTAGTGCTGTGATTCATCCTCGTAACCCAATGGTACCAACAATACACTTTAATTATCGCTACTTTGAAGTGCAAGATGGGAAAAATACACAGTGGTGGTTTGGTGGTGGGACAGACTTGACACCATATTATTTAAATAATGAAGATGCTGTTCATTTTCATAAAACGTTAAGAATTGCTTGTGATAAACATAACAAGACTTATTATCCTAAATTTAAGAAGTGGTGCGATGATTATTTTAACATTCCCCACAGGGGTGAAAGAAGAGGTGTAGGAGGCATTTTCTTTGATGACTTAGATACTCCAAATCAAGAAGAAGTGTTTGGCTTTGTTACAGAATGTGCTGATGCTGTAATACCATCTTACATTCCATTAGGTATACTTTTTCCATCTTAAATTAATGATATTAACATTTTGTAAAACATTTTTTTCAAAATTAAGTTGGCATTGCTTATTCTGGGAAATATTGAACATATGAAACCTATCAAGTTAGAACAGTTGCATATACTTCTTGTACTATTTGCAATTATAATGATGAAAGTAAAAAGCAAATCAGCTGTTGTCATTATTCTCAAGTTATCAAGAGACTATGTTAAAGCCCAATAGTGTAATCGAAGTTCAGATTTTAAAAATATTCTCAACTGCAGGCCAGTAAGGTATAGGAATATAATAATTGGCCGTGAATTTAAGTTTTCGTTTGATTGTTAAAAAAGTACATCGTGCATTACAAGAAATACATTTTTGTTGATGTCTTAATAATATCAGGTTCAATTGTTTACTATTTGTGTTAATAATTAGTACTGTAAGATAATGAAACACAAATGCTGCAATTGATTGGATTTATTGAAATATGTTGTGAAGTTGGAATTGCAACGCTGTGAGTTGAGATTAAATTGTTATTCTAAATATTTACAATGTTGTCAAAAGTATCTACCTAACTTACTACTAAACCTTATTCTATTAAATTATTAAACTGTAATGAGCCATACAATATCAAAAAATCCATTACCAACTAGTATTGATCTTCAACAATAAAAAAAAAGGTTAATAGTGCTAACTTAATTTTGAACACACTGTATATGTAGTATAAGTCAGTGTAGAATTCTAATATGCTGTGATCTCAATATATACATCCAGTCAAAGATATTAGTTTAAATAGCAATTTCCAAATGCTCATAAAATTTCAAATGTTAGTTCTTGAACAAGAAAGTAAAATCATGGACTCTATGTACCTACTAATTACTATAATATTTGGACATTAGAAATCTGCAGTTAGGCACGGCATAAGTGTACGAAAAAGTCCAAAGCTTAAAAAACAGAACATTTCTGGTGTTCAAAAATTTTAGGTGTATTTCTACAACTTACCATTTGATATTTTATTTGGACATTCTCAAAAACAATCCATGATGAAAGGCATTGAATTTAAATAACATTTTTTTCCAATAAATCTAATAGTTAAGGAGCTGGTGCAATTTTCTGCAAGCAATTTGCTCACCATCCATATTGATAAATATTAAGTTTAAGTGTATTCAAATGGAGAAATTCACTAATTAAGTTGGTTTGCTGCTGCAGTTTTAAATTATCGTGTTTTAAAATTGCAAAAAATAGGCCTCTCAAACAATCTGCTCATTTTTGCCTTTTAATTTTATGTTCAGATGACTGACAAAAATACAAATACAAATACAAAAAGGGCAGGTGTCCATAGCACTGCATTTTTAAGAAAAGCAATTTTAAATATGCAAAAAAGTAAAATTACTATCAAGCTATTTGCTCATTTTTCTACTTTGGATTATTTTGTTCGTTATCATCCTCTGAATATGAAAAAAACATTAGCAAATGTGTAAGCCACCAAAATTTTGCTGTACACTTTAAATAGCATTCCTGCAAAAAAAGCATAATAATAATAATAAGTAATAATTAATTACTGTTATTTATCATATAAGATTGTTAATAAACAACACATTATTAAATAAAATGGAATGAGAATGTCCAAATTAGTGATAGGTACATAGTACAATAATAAAAACAGAATAATTAAATACAGTGTCTTGTTTTTCACTATATAATTCCCAAACAATCTTTGGAAATATCAACAATTGACATTAAGACTAAATTTGTTAATCATAGTCTCCATTTTTGCAAAACAATTGCTTAACATTTTTCATACATTTCCTGGGTTATCTCTTGCTTTTGGAAATAATGTAAATAACCCCATCAATGCTTACATTTTTTGAAATTGTCTAGAAGAGCAGTTTCCAATAGTGTAACACAATACAGGATATACCCTGTCCCTTTTAAAACAATCATCTTGGTTGCCACCACAAAAAGTTTGTAGACTTGGCAATTTACCAATATCAAAATTAGATTTCTAATATTTGGTAATATTTTGATTGATACCAAATTTGGTACCAATCATACGATTATGTATTGAAATAATGAATTTATGCTATTATACTATATTGAATTTTGGTCTGCCTCTGTAAAGTACACCTTTAAAACATCTGCCTTTGGAAATTTCTTAATCTTTGCATAACATTGAAGCATTTAGCCCAGAGGCAGGTATAAGCAAATGACTTATGACCCTATGTTTTTTTTTGCAAGTTTCAAATGCTGTCAATTTATATCGCAGTAATATCATGGCAGAAAGTTGTTTTTATTGTTTTTTGGGCCTAATTTGATCAATAATTATGCTCCGCCAGTTGTGCACATTGCATAATTTTTTAAGAGATTCAACTCAACAAAAGAATTAATTACTCTTTAATGCAGCTATGAACACCTCTGCTTTTGGTGATTTCATGTATTATATGATATAATCAAATGAACATGTAAAACCAAAAGGCAGAGATGAGAAAATGACTTTGGCTTGCAATTTTGAAGCGCTACCATGTTGGCAGAGATTGTCAAACCCAGGTTCTTATAATTTACCAAATTATTGATATCTGCCAGATGAGCAAACACTTGAGCTCCCTAGCTGTAAGCTCTATAACAGCAAGTATACTTATTATGTTTTATATTACAGTGGAACAACACAAAAATGAAGCATATACCGAGGCAGAGAGGCAATGGCAATTACTTAGAAGGGGTCGATATGTGGAATTCAACCTAATTTATGATAGAGGCACTAAATTTGGTTTATATACACCTGGAGCAAGATTTGAAAGTATTCTTATGTCTCTCCCACTTCATGCTGTAAGTTCACTATTTTTTGCACTGAAATGGACTTGACAAGATTATTCATTTTTAGAGGTGGGAATATATGCATCAACCAAATGAAGATTCTAGAGAAGGTCAACTGCTTCAAGTTTTGAGAAATCCAAAAGACTGGGTATAACAATAAGAAATAAATCTATTTTAAGATGTATACATAAAAACAAGTATTAAGCAGGTTATTTGAAATAATTATGTATTTTTACTTATTTACAAAATAAATTTATATTAAGAGTTTTATAGTTAATTACTGACTTTTTTTCAATAACATCATAGCCAGTTCTTCAGCTTCATTTACTGACAAATTATTTGTTTCTTCAGTTATATTATATTTTTTCTTCTTCATTGGTTTTATGTTTTTGTCCTTTTTTAATTTTCTTTTTAGTCTGCAACAATACAAGAAACAAAATGAATATTTAAATAAAAGATCTTTATTGGAATGCAAAAATTTCCCAAAAAAAAACATTCACAAAAAACTACAATGCTTCTTTTACTCGTTAAATTTTTAAAAAATTAAAAATACTCACTTGGAAGGTTTTGATTTAAATTGAGGTTGAGATTCCTCTATATAATTACTGTCTTCTTCAGCATCTCCAGTATCTATATTCTTAAAACTAATTTCACTTCTATGATTACTACCACTTTCATTATCATCCTCACTGTTTACTTTCCCATATATTTTATCAGGATCTGGTAACCATGACAAATCAGGTGCTTCACCTTCTGAATCAGTACCAAAATCATCTTTTTCTTCTTTTTCAGCTTTCCTTTTTTGTTTTAATTTTAACTTTTCTTTCTTATGCTTTATCTTCACCTTTTCTTTAAATAACTGTTTATCAAATTTATCTTCCTCTCGCAAAACCATCTTTGCCTTTTCAATATCTATACCACCTTCATTTTCATTCTCGTATTGTTGTGCTAATTCTGATCTTTTCTCTTTAGTGCCTACTTTGACAGTTTCCCCTTCTTCATTGAATACAATTTTTTTATTGGGAGCAATATTTTTCCTGAGAATCTTCTTAGCCAAAGCTACCTTGGAAAGAGCCTTTTTCTTTGGGTTTTTTTTTTAAATCTAATTTCTCAAGTTCCTCTTGTGATGGTAATTCGATATCATGATCTCTACGTTTAACCTTAAGAATACCATCATCACTGTCACTATCATCAGATACATGGAACAAATTAGTATCTTCTGTTGGTATCTTCATTGGTTTATCATCTTCACTGTCCCCATCATTTGCATTAATACCACTAATATTATTATTACTATTATTTATTTGTTCCAAATTATCTTCATCTTCTGGGTCACTTTCAGTAGCAAAATACTTTTTATTTGCCATTTTTTGTGATGTTTGTGGTTTTTGAGCAGTTTTAGCATTCATTCTTTGAAGAAATCTGATTCGAGGTGGTATAGCTAAGCCTAAAGATTTAGCAAAAGCATCTGTTTCCAAAGCCTGTACATCAAATACAGTTTTGTCTTTCATAAGAGCTATAGATTTAACATAAGCTACAAATGCCCTTTGAGCCGATTGTTTTAATTCAGGATCTCTTGCCAAGAATGCTTCCATCTTTCGTACTGGATTTTGAAATTTATTTGGATTTATCCTATAAAAAAAACTTGTCTGATAAATCTATTTTATGCTTCCTATCATGATTGAAGCATTAGATTAAATAGCATATAATTTGATCTTTCTGTAACAATAGGATTGATCTTATAAGTTATACAAGTGATAATTTCTTATAAAAACAGCCACAGTTACTTTTATAGACATAAATCAGTAATAATTTATTTTTCAATTTTTCTGTACTTAGAATATTATTTAATTCAAGTAACCAATTATTATAAACTACTTACTCTATTTTATTAATTGGTATTTTGCGTTGCTGTAATTTTTCAGCCATAATCTCTTCACTTGGTAAAAGAAGCAAAAGACTTTCACCACCCCTGTGAAATCTAGCAGTCCTACCAACTCTGTGTATATAGGTATCTGTATCTTCAGGACAATCTGCTTGTACAACCCAATGTACTTTAGGGAAATCTAAACCTCTTGCTGCTATATCTGTTGCAAATAAAACAGCAGATGTTTTCTTACAGAAGTCTTCATATATACTCATTCGTCGCATCTGATGTAGAGTTCCATACAGTGCCATAATACTCATACCTGGCCGTAACCTTCAAATAGGAATATTTAATCAAACAATAGTCTCTCAAATTTTAAATTAAAACCTTACTTGGAGAATATTTCAAAAACATATTTAACTTGTTTACAACTAGAAAAAAATATTATGCACTTCTGCTTCAAATGATTTTTAATGAAACTCCATATAATAGATACTTTATCATGTAATTCACATACTACATAACTCTGCTCCAAACCATCAGGTGTACTATGTTTAGAATTCTCATGAACAGATATATAAGATGGATCTTTCAAACTAAGTCGAGCTAAATCTTTTACAGACTTTGTTTGTGTTGCTGAAAATAACAAGGTTTGTCGTTTTGGTGGTAGATTTGCTATAATTGCATTCATTGTTCGTTCAAAACCCATATCTAGACATCGGTCAGCTTCATCCAAGACTAAAACCTAAAAAGAATTTTTATATTTAATTTAGGTATAATAATTTACATTTTACAAGAACATAGTATATTAATAGAACTAAATTTTTTCTGTTTTAACATCTTACTTGTCGATGTACTTGATTCAAATTCAAGCTACAGCATCGAAATGTTGCTTCGAGTGCTTTCTAATAACTTTAAACAGTTAATTATATACCAGTATATGATAATATAAATTAGAAATTAAGTTCTAGTACTTAATTTCTTTTATTTAATTGCTGTACTTGTATACAAAAATTAGTTTAAGAATATAAGAAAAACCTAACATATTTGCAAAATTAAAAAAGATGGAGTTTGACTAATGATTGCCTAATATTAATATAATTCTAATTTATAAATTCAGCCACCTTAGGCCCAAACTGAATGAGCCTGATGAGAAATTCATTACAGCTGAAAACAGAAAAAGTTTTCTTCCACCATGAAATTAAAACTGGTTAAGTTTGTATTATAGAAATAGTAATCAGGTAATCTGCTAGAAATTGTAAATTGTAAAAGTTTGTTGCTAATTGTTACTAAATCATTATCTAATAGCAACCATGATCTATTTCCAGCAAAGGTAAAACCAGTAAAACTACGTATTTAGATGTTTATAGCTTACTCAATATTGTTTTAACAATTAACACTATTACTTTAGATGCAATAGTCTGAAGGAAGCAACTACTACAGTGTTGTTCGATCAAATTATACACTTTTCTGTATTTCTAAGATATTCTCTATACAGGGTGTCATCAAATTCAGCCATTAAATACATGTTATGTACTTCATAAGCTGAAAAGTATAAGACTTGCTTTGCAATATATGCTTATGCATATTGTGTGCCCGAGCATTAGCAATTAATCCTTCACTGTAGATGTGTTGTATAGACACCTGTGGTTTGTGTGCAAGTTGGAAGTAAACTGGCCATATACAGGCTGTCCCAGAAATTGCACAAAAGCTTCACGTTAACATGTTCCTCTCCAGGAACTTAACACAAAACTGCAAGAAAAAAGTTCATTGGCAGCTTAAGTTTTCCAATATGAGGAAGCAAAAGGCAAGCCTCTTAACGTGAATTTTGGCAAAGAAGCGATAGAGTCTAATATGAAATATGAACTTTGTCAGTAAGTAAGTCGTTTAAAAACAAAATCGACATTATTGGCTCCTTCAACCAGCGATAAATCGCATTAAAAGAAGTGTTAATAGCTAGACTTAAAAAAAAACATGCAATTATAAGGCAATTCAGATGAATTTAAAAATATTTGTGACATTATTGACAAATGTCGTTAAACAAAACTCGCATATTCTTTTGACATGACACGTTTTTCCTTGTGACTGCATGTTCTCTTAATCTTTGTTTTATTTGTGTTGAATTGTTATTGTTTTGTTGTTTTGTATTTGACTGTGTTCTAGCCATTATTAAAAGCATGTTTTCGTTTTGTTCCTATTGAATTTGTGTTTTGGGTTTGTTGTTGTGCATTTGATCTTGTCTGGTTTTAACTTCTGTATTTAATAACAGGTAAGTAATAGTAAGTTTCTATGTACTGGCTTTAGTTTTTTAAGCATAATTTAGAATTTTAATGATATGGTAAAGCATGTTTGCAAAAAAATGCACTTCAAAACTACATTTACAAAAACAAATCTATACGAAGAACCAAAGTTATTTATTAAACAGATTATACAATGTAATGTTGAACAGATTAATGCCAATCTTAACCTAAATTACAAGTTTCTGAAAATATATCTGATTTTTCCACGCAGACCTTTCATTAACTTTTACACACCAATTTGCGTCACATTATTTGAAGCTTTTTCCATATTTTTTTAAATTGATTTAAGTTTTCTGCAACTTGGCCACTTCTTCTTGCGTGTCTTTTAATAATAATTCAATATTTTTTATTGGCCGTATTTCTGGATAATTAGAGAGGTTCATGGCTTTTTCAACAAAAATGACATTTCTATTTAGGAGATTTAAGGTGCCTGCAGCATAGTGAGCGATGGCCAAATCTAGCCAAAATAACGGTGGAGTTTCATGTTGCTTGTACAACTGGAATAATTTTCTTTGAAGACATTCCTTGCGATATGTTGCAGCATTTATGGTACCTGTTGAAAAAAATGCTGTACATCTTTTCCCGCAAAAGCAAATTGTTTGCCACATAAGAACCTTTTCATCAAATTTGCCAACACAAATTGTTTTATTTGATTCCTTCAGCAATACAGGCAATGGGAACTGCAATGATGCTGAACGTTTTCAAAACCCACATCATATGATTATACGAAGGGTAAACCAAGGATTTCGAGATGCTGGAAACATTCTTCTTGCTTCTAACATTAATAAGGATCAATCAAGGGTTACCAGAAACCAGATTTTAGATGCCATAATGGAAGACCTGAGTACTAGTATACAAACAGTTGCAAGAACAGTAAATACATTGAAATCCACAGTATACGGGATTATAAAAGATGATGGGTATTGCCAAGTTTAAATTTCTTATTTTGATTTGTGCGAAGAAACCAAGTGCTTTAAAAAGTTTTTGATTACACTGTTGTCATTCTAAATGGCTTCTGAAGCTTTCGCGCCGGACCCCCTGTATGTAACTCTAGTCATAATAACACCTAAACTTTGTTCACTTTAGTAAGCCACTGTCAAGTTCTACATCAATTCTTATTAGGAAATTTCATTTTTTTATTGTTGAAATGAATGATAGTCTGTCATAATATTTAAAATGATCAGTAGTTTTATAAGTTTTTAATTCCACTATTTTCTCATTACTATCTTTATTTAAAATTTTTATTTTGTTAAAAGGTCAAATTATTTATTTATTTCCTCTTAAAATCACAAACATACAGTTTTCTGAAATTTAAACTGTCAAATGCTACATAACCTAAAACTATCTAGTAACTTTTTGTAATTAAATTGCAAGTATACTCCGAAAAAAAGACATATTAAATGGGTACAGTCAAAAAATATTCAGAAATCTTGACATCGAGAGCTGCTTGCTATAATCAAAAGGGTTTACAAAAGCTGCAACCTCCACATTTTTGCATTATGAGCCGCACTGCTAGATATATTCTGGCAAAGAATCAACAACCTCAAATGTCAAACTTTAGTATTTTTCTGTTTTGTAAGAATAGGAGCAGCTATCAAATAAAAGAATATGTAAATATAGTACATGTTACACCTTTTTGTCCGCTATAGAATTAAACAGCTAGAATCTAAATTCATATTTATTTTGAATCACATCACACCAAGGGCCGTATGTTTGCTTTATGTTACTACAATTTGCATCTTCGTTTAGGAAATAACACATACTAGGAACCTGGGTGTGACATGAAAGAAAATAAATATGAATTTAAATTCTAGCTGTTTAATCCTATAGCGAACAAAAAGGTGTAACATGTACTATAGTAACTAAAGCCCACAAACAAACCCCCAAATATACTTTTCAAAAATAGAGATAAACAAAATAATCATACACAATTACTGGGTTTGCACAAACAATGAACAAAACTACGTAATATGCAGGCCCACTTCATGACATTAGATGTCTTAAGCACAGCCCAAGAGCACCGTTTATTGCCACCCTAGACAGGGGACAGCCCATGTGTCTGTTTCAGAGTTGAAAAGGGGGAAGGAAGGTACTCCCAACATAATGTAATAGAACAGGAAAAGCAAGGCACAAAAACAATCTTCGCTTATGAGTGCTGACATTCTTTGAGCCAGTCCTGATAGTATGTTGTGAATTACAGCATCAAAAATTGAGCTCCCTCCAAAAAGTCCTCTAGATTCAAGCAATAGATAGATTTTGTCAAATTTATTCTTGTTCCCAGCCAAGTATATTTTTGTTAAATTAAAAAATGTTTTAACATGAATTCTAGTAATAAATGTTTTGTTCATCTGTGTCAAACAGTTAACTTTTGCCAGTTTTTAAATTCACAGCAAGCTATGGTTCAATTAACAAGGGATGAACTTTAAAAAAAAGCTGGCTCTGAAATGTAAGGCGCATTGCCTATTCCTAAACATTCAGGGAAGGACCCGTAAAATGGGCATACTGTCGAAATGTGTAGGTATTAGCTCTATGTCAAAATGGATTAAAGAAACTGCTAATGAAGCAAAAATTGAAACTTCATAAATAATTACAAATCACTTTACATTTAGCCAATGCAAATATTCAGGAACAACAATTGCTGGAAATAACTTATGAAAATTGTATGTACTAATTTCAGTGTTGAAAATTAATATGTAATGCTAAATTGTTCATAAATGTGCTGTTCACACTTGATTAAAACAAAAACCGTTAAAACAAGTTTCCCAATTATTTTACATTTTGCTTAGTTTTGTTTGATACACTCAATGAATATAAATTCTCTCATCAAATGTAAATGCTATGATTAACAATCGGAGGTATCACTTATTAGAATCTTCATCAGTTTAACTTGTACTATCTTCAGTGATAATTAAAGCATGTTACATTACTGGAGAGAACATAAGCAGTTTACCAAATGACAAATTAATTAATTTTGCTTATTTATAATATACCCATACCATTAAAACAGTTACTTTCTTTTACATATTTATTTTACAATTCTTTTAAAAGTTTATATAAAAAGTAAAGTAAAAATTAGGAGTATTATGATTTGCAAATAATAGTATCATGCTATATTATTAATCAATTTTAAAACAAATGAAACATTCCGACTTTACATAGGTATATTGTTACATAAAGCAGTAACAAATTGTTAAAAATACATTTTACAGCCTTAATTACATCTGCAATATGATAAAATAATTGTGTATCTCTACGAGTCCAATAAAAACATTTTATACAATTTTTCATCCTCTGGATTGTTGAATTTAGGAATAAAATCTATTTTCACTATTTCTTCAAAACCTTCATCCAACGTTGGCTCTTCAAAATTCTTTTTAAACATGTTTAAGATCACTTCTCCAACTGGTGTGTGAGTTTTATCAGTTAATTCACGGAATTTATTATTATGTTTGGAATGTTCTGGGCTTGTATTCATAAGAAAACATCTACAAGGAATATTATATTTTTTTTGCAATATCAATATACCTCTTGCGTGTCGTTTTATCTGGATTTGTATTATCTATGACAACACTTTGCTTACGTTGAATGGACTTCTCTAACATTTTAACACAGGCCTGCCATGATCCCATTGTGTCTCTATTTGCACAAGCATAACCACCTATTACTATATTTTCCTTACAATAATGACTTTTCCCTGATCCTGGGCTTCCAACCATTATAATAACTTCACAAATATCTCTTAATGGTGCAGGTTTGCTGTCTAGTTTCATATTTCGTGGATCAAATTTTGGCATTAGAAATGAAACTGAACGTGCCCCTAAAAAGTATTCTTCTGGAGTATGAAATTTTAAACCAATGTTTATTGCAAATAATCTATCTCCAATTGAGTGATCTTTATTTTTTTTTAGGAGCCCAATTCTTCTCGCGACCAGCAGCATCTCCTACATAAAATGATTTAGTAATATCAATTTCCATGCCATCATTTCTTTCATTAACTAGAGAATTCCACATGCCTGGAGCAGGTTTTCTGTAAATACTTTTACCTGTTGCAGCAAACACTTGCATGGGAACTTTAATTTTTTTTAAGACACTTTCGATTCGAATTTTTAATTCTTTAATTTTATTTTGGTCAGATTTTACACCACCCTGATTTGTAAACACTACAATTTTATATTTTTTTTTAAACAGATCTGATATTTTCTGTGAAACTTCAGAAAAATTTAAAACCCAATCTTCTGAGTTCTTGGCAAATCGTAATCCAGATTTTGTCTTAATTAATGTACCATCTAAATCAAATGCAGCTATTCTTGCTGCTGGCTTTACGTTCATAAATGAATAGATCAGCATGTCACCATTATCTATGTTTTCCCATAATCCTGATAATTCATTTGCACTGGCAAATTCACTTGCATTATCTGCTGAAGCATCATTAACTTTGGATGATTCTTTAGCTTTGTCACTTAAATTAAATAAAGGATAGTTAAGTTTAGCTCGTTTTGTTTCTGGTTCTACAATTTCATCACCATTCTTGTCACAATCAGGAGGCGGATGAAATAGAACATCAAATTCATGACAACCTAACCGCAACTCTAACCGATCACCATGCTTTAAATCATAAATACCACCTTTTCTTAATACATAACCATTGCAACCCGAGTAATTTAGCCCAAGGGCCTCTACTGTAACTACATATTTGTCATAATCAGCAGTAGCAGCTACTTGCTTTCGAGACAATTCAGTATCTGTAATCATTGTTTCCTCATTACGACCTAAATATACTTTCTTACTATGAGGAAGATTAATCTTTTTACTAGGATTTTTTACACATTGTAAGATGCATGATTTTGCTATACGTGCCATTTTAATTTTTTTAAAACTAAACGGTTCAAATGCAATTCTTTAAATACACATTCAAATAACCTCAAAATTCAAATAAGAATGAAGAGTTGTTGGTGAAGTGGCATACATCGTAGGATCTAAATGCCATTTAACCAAACTTGAATACAATAAAAATAATCCAAAAGCAGCACTAATTGGAGAAACACTACAAACACTACTTTATAGCTACGCTACGGTTTCGTCCAGAAATAAATTTAAAAAAAACACTAGAGCATTTATCTACGAAGATTAATTGGAGTAATAAAGCAATCGGAACGCTCATCAATTGTACAAACACAGAAATTGTAGTAGTAGTAATTAATGTTAATTCCTCCTTAGAGGAATTAACCTCTCTTAAGTCTGGTTGGAAAATAGTTGGGTGGAAGTGCGTTCGCTGAACTGATGAATGAACGTATGGCCGGCACCAAGCAGACCCCGCGCCAATCCACGGGGGTGATGTTGTTGGGCTCCCCTCGGCGAGAAATTGTAAGTAAACAAACATAACATAACAACATAACCTTAGAAAATTGCAAATTTTACTGTTTTTCCAGTTTTTACTTTTTTGTACCCAGTATAGAGTGGGTATAACCATTGCATAACAGAGCGAGCTCCAGACGTTTGTACTTTCAGAATCTGAACGCGCAAGAGTAATGCAGTGGGATGCACTCTTGTTATTTTCTGAACGGGATTACAGTACTGTGAATGCGTTTTATTTAGTCCGAGCGTAATTTCTGAACGGAACCCTGCGGATGCGTTTTATTTAGTCCGAGTGTAATTTCTGAAAGAAACCTAACAGTCTGGCCATATGAGCTCAGTTTGACAGTAAGACAAAACATGGCGGACGCAGAATTAGATATAAAGTAGGGTTATGTTATGTGTTTTTCTAAAACAAATCGTTTAAAAAGTGACTAAATCTAATAAGTTATGTATTATTCTTTTACTCAAAATGCTTTAAACCTACCTATTACTTGCTTAAAAATAATCATTTATTTTAAATAGTACTTACTATAATTGTTGTAGTTATACACCCTTTTCAAATAAATTTTTACACCCAGGAATGGAGGAAAATAAACAAATCAAAAAAATTATAACTTTAATTCCCTCAAATGCGCAACTATCAATTATATATCCAGGTTATGTGTGACATAGATACATACATCATTTGTTTCACCCCAACCCAGGCAACAAGGCAATAACAAATGTATTTACTGTATTATGGTACTTAAGATAAAAACTCAAAGGAAGTGTGCAATGATTTATACTCTCTATGCGTCAGTTTAGAAATTATTATTTTAATTGACAAATGTGTTTTCACATTGAAAGAAAATAAATAAAAACATAAATGGAATAAACACATCGATATATGAAATTTAAAAGTGCCAATCAGTCAATCAAATGCAAGAAAAGACAGTAAGACAACGCATGGCGGAACCAATCAATCAAAATTGTGACCTGTATGTCAAGACTGTAGCGTAACATAGTGACTGTAAGAAAACCCATGGCCTACGCGTAGGTTGATGCAGTAAGTCATGGAAAAACACGATCGTCATGACCTCTATTGGAAATTCAAAAAACTATTTTGAGGATGATTATTGAGTGATCAGTGATCACACTATTGCCATAACAGTAAAACAAATCATCAGAGATAATCATAAATTCATAAATCTTCAGATTTGGAGATTTATAGCCAGCTCTGGTAATGTTGGTTGTAGCTAATGATCACTCTTTCTTCTGCCAGTTTGATACATTCTGACAAAATTTACCACCATCTCTTGATTGATGATTCTCCTATTGAGATTTGTCGCATGTCTCCCACTCAATGTTAAATAGTGGAACATTATTACAGTTTGAGCACAAATTATGCTATATGATAATGTTATTCTGTGACAACTGCGCATGCTCAGAACATATCGTAACGCTTTATATATAATGCTTATTAAAGCCAGCTATTTCCTTACAAATAAGGAAACGAATACCATATACAATAAATCGGCTTGTGGCATGTACTTCGAGCGTATGCATTTCGATGATATTCTCACTGTTACTAATTTATTAATAATAAATTGAAAACGTGTTTTCTTAAATAACCACATCAACTTAGATCATGAGGTTATGTTGGGTTGTATTAACATTTGTATATTGTCAGTTGTTTGCTCAAACTCTTTAAATGTTACATGCCCGTTAAATTTTTATGATATTTGGTCACATGACTTTACCGTTAATGTTTAACATGAATAATTTGCTCAAACTCTCTACTGCATAATTCAACACACTAAGATTAAAGTAATGGATGACGTTAATTTAAAGTTAATATGCGACAACTCTCTATATATTATTATTTTATTGACAAGAGAAGACTGGCTATTTTGTTCAGATATCAGACTGATGTTTTCAAAAAGGAGTGTTTCTTTAAGAAAGCTGTATTAGGTTTAAAACTTCAAATTGGTAAATTGATGATAAATTGTTCTTTTGTGATGGACACATTTGCTCTAATGTATTTTCCTGATAAAAAAACCAATATAATATGCACACTTTGATACAATACTAAGAACTGATTGCACCTAAGAACCATACATCACCAACCTCACTTAAATTTAAATAGAGCTTAACTCCATAGATACAATTGTGAAAAATATAGGAGCAATTGCTTTTATGCATTTTTTCCAAAATCAAAACTTCAGAGTGTACTATTTGCTTTATAAATCTACACTTCTACATTCCTTTAGGGGGCTTATGAAAATAATTGAACTTGATTAAACCAATCAATCAAAATAGCCATGAAAACAAATTGATGAAATAATCATATTCATAGTAATTAAGAGTGGTCAGGTTAACCCAGATGAAATTTCATAAACATCTTTGGGTGTCATCTGTTCTAACCTAAAATACGAATTTTAACAAGTGTCCTCACTCTACCCTGACATTTATCTGTCAAATTTATACTGAGACACTTTGACTTTTTAAAAATATTGTGACGCAATGACAGAAATTACAAGTGTCCTATACTATTAAATACAATCTCACGATTTTTAAATTTGCTCAAGTTAACCACCTATGAGGGGTATTTTACCCTTTAACCCCTGGTTGCATAAAGCATTCTTGACTGTGTTGTCAAGTTAAAAGCATCATTAACCAATCAGAAGTAGCAGAATTCAGCTGAGAATTCAGAATTTTCCAATCAGATCACTAGATTTTAAAATTAACATCACAATAGCTAATAATGGCTGTATGCAACTGGGGGGTAAGACTGTCTTGATGTAGAAGCAAACATTATAAATCTCATTTTAGTAATTTGGTCATTCATAAGCTGGATATGTTACTAGGGAACTTTTCTCTGATATCCAGGAAAGATTTCAAACTTTTTAAGTTTCCACTACATCACTATACTCAAATTATAATGTCATAAAATATTAATGCTAAGCATTGGTTTTCCTGTGTATTTGGTAATTATTATGAAATTAATATCTTACCTGCATATTAACACAGTCGAATAATGGATTTTCATCCATATGCTGCAGTAATCGCCCAGGTGTACATATTATAATGTTACATTGATCCATTCGTTTCCTTTCAAATTTCAAATCTTTACCACCTATAATAAGTCCAGCAGAAAAGTCATGGTATCTTCCCACTTTACGTAGACATTCAAATATTTGATAAGCTAATTCACGTGTAGGCGTAATAACCAATGCTCCTACACCATCTAGACTTGTCCATTGTTTACAATACATTATTTCCAACAATGGTATTAGAAATGCCAATGTTTTACCAGAACCTGTTTGTGCAGCACCTAAAATATCTTTTCCTCTTAAAGCTAATAAAATAGTTTCGCGTTGAATATCAGTTGGCTTTATATATCCCGTATCCTTCAGCCCCTTCAAAGTTTTAGATGAAAAAGGGAGATCAGTAAATTTGGTAACAGCATTAATGTCAATCTGTGAAAACAAATTAGAAGATTAGACTAATTAGATATGTCATGAATTAGAACTTACATTTTCATATTTGGTTTGCAATTCTTCGATAACTTTTGCTTCTGGTTTATTCTGTTTCGTTTTCTTTGTATACACCTTTATTTTAGATTTTTTCTTTTTTTTCAGACGGTTCTTGCATATTTGAAGCTGCTTGGTTATTAAGAGACATATTTATTTCTATTTGTACTACCTTACATTCAACGATTGTATAATGTACGAAAAATCACATGTACTCACATGTGTTTCTAGGTTATATTCACAAAAAATCAACACAACTTTAATCAATTTGACATTGCAGGGCCGACAGCATCGAACGAGAAGACGAGAATGATTAATTCGATTATTTATGTACATTACACACAGAGGGCGCAGTAAGTCCTATATTATACCAATAGTTTCTTACAGATGTCCCTAGAATAAAATGATAAATTTTAAAGTAGGTTAAATATATTGAGGTATGTGTAATTTTTATGAATAAAGTTAATAAGCGAAAGTTACAAATAAATAAAGCCGTACAATTTATTAAGTCGGAATCTCACTACTTGAAACGTTACAGTTACAATTTTGTATTATAGTCTCATATAGTACGTCTAGGGAATTACATTAGTTTTAAAAATTAAGATTGGTAACAAGCGTAATAAAAAAGTTAACGCAAATTTTGACATTAATTGGCAAGTGAATATAAAATATTTTCATCAATAAATAAAAGAAATTTAATATCTGATAATAATAGCAATATATTATGAAAGTATAGTTATACTGATAATGTTGTAAAGTATACGAAAATAACCATCAAAAATTGATCACCTACAGCGCGTAAAGATGTACTCGGGAAGCGATTCCACCGGTTCCCAAAATTATAATCAGTGGCCCCTAAATCCAGCAGCATATCAAAATACCCCAAACGAACAGATAGATTGGGCAGCTCTAGCTCAACAATGGATAATAATGAAAGAAGCTGGCCCACCTGTTCCAGATCAAATCACTGCACCAATACCACCCCCAACTATTCAGAAGGTTAAAAAAGACAACTTAGCCGAAGGTGGAGAAGCACCAATGGAAGTTGAAAATGAAAAGGAAGATGATACACAACCAAATTGGAATGATAATAATGCAACAGATAGTTCGTGGAATTGGAATCAGCAGCAGCAATGGGGATGGGGTAACACTTGGTCTGCACCATCTGGAGTACCTCCACCTGGTACTGCCAAGACACCTTTACTTCCTACACCACCATCATATAACCAATACTCTGGCCCAAGCGATGGACCCAGTAATTTTGGAGGGTAAGTTAAAATTTAGGTTTTTTTGGATCGAAACTGTAATAGACAATTCATCCCTAAATTAAAAAAATTAAATCCTAACCTCTTGGAGAAAAATACAAAATTTTAATCATTCGTATTACGTATGCTCTTATTTTAAAAGAAACTTGAACATATTTCTTGATTTTAAGTGCAATTTATAAATGATCATGAAGAGAAGTAGTACATTACTCTAAAAAATTAGGTTTACAAACACACATTGTCATACGAAGGAAGTGCAAGAACAACATTGAACTGATACAATAGTACAAGAAACATTTATTTAAAAATATGGTTTTACTCCCTTTACATTTCCACGCATTTCCATTGATTTTGATTATTTGTTTAGATATAATAGGCCTCCAACAAACGATTACTCTGGTGGATATTGGACAGCAGGTGGAAACAAAATGAAGCCACACAACAAAAGATACAGTAAAGTTAATATACCAGCACGTCCTCCAATAGCAACTCCAACTACACCTGATCCTGTAATGTTAGATGCAACCAAACGTAAGCAGCTTCCTGCATGGATTCGTGAAGGTTTAGAAAAGATGGAAAGAGACAAGCAAAAACAATTAGAAAAAGAAAGAGAAAAGTTGGAGAAAGAAGATCAGGTGGAAAAATCAAAATTAAATGAAAAAGAAGCATTAGAAATTATTAAGTCAACTGTAAAAGAACGTGAAAAAAGCAGATTTGTAAGTTTGATTCTAATTTATATTTCTTCCATCAAGGGATTAGATTTCAGTGTATATCCCATTCATGCAAAGTTGATAGTAATAAAAAATGAATTGATAACGGCTGAGTTTACATGAGATTTTTAGCTCAATTCTCTGAGTTTAAGGTTAGGTTGTATATAAAATGTTATTATTTCACATTTTATATTAGAAATTTAGAAACTTAACATTTATTTTTAAAAGAATTCATGTTATCAATACTATTACAGGTATCATTTTCTTTTCAATTGATATTTCACACATTTTTGTTATATATCTGCTATATTTTTTCTAGCAGTGATCAAAATAGAGTGGTCCTGATCTCTGAGCAAGCATGTTATTACAACAAACTACATCTCTTATCAATTACAAACTATATTTTTGAAACCTTTATTAATTCCTAGGTTATTTTAATGATTAATACAATTTAAAAATGAAAAGTGTGGTTTGTAATTGACAGGAAAGAAAGCACATAGTTTGTTGTAGTGTGCCTTGATATTGTTTTATTTCTATTTTCTACAAAAATGACATTTAATAAAACAATATCAAGGCACACTAGTTTGTTGTATCCTGAAGTACACATCATTTGTTCAGAGTTTGAGGTTATGTTTTTTCTAAACAGCCATCAAAATGTGGTTGTTCTGGCCCGTGAGCAAACATGTTATTATTTCCACATATACAGCATTCTGTAGGTTTGTTCGTTTGTTGTAATAAGTTGAGATATCACAAGTTGGCGTGTTCATTTGTTGCACTAAACAAGTTGTCAGCTGTTCGCTGACTTTAAAGTTCAGGTTCCGAACACGTTCAATCTGTACCACCTTTCGAGCAAGTACAAGTTATACTGGCGAATTTGACCTTCAACTAGCATTGCAGAAAATGTAAACATATACAAATACCTAACCTAAGAATCTTCATGAGGTAATTGAGGTTGCGTGTCTGCTGACTGCGGGGCATGTTTTGGGAATTAAGTAAAAAATAAAAACAATTATTATATTTTATTAGGATGGAAACAACTAGTTATTGATTTATTACTGATTGATCGAAATTCGAAACTTAGGTTATGTCAGATGAAAACTATAAATCTATCAAAACAGGTTAAAACTGTGCCAACATATGATTCTTTGTTCATCTCAACTTGTTCTTGTGACGTCACTAACTTGAACTAAGTACAACTTATCACAAGCCAGACGAACAAACCTTGTTTAGGTCAGTTATTATTGTTATTATGTCTTGGGTGCTTATTCTCTTTCTAATAAAAGTACATTGCTTTTGTTATTTTCAAAATGATAGTTGCTTAATTGACTTTTACGGTTAGTTACCATTTATGGTAAATGAATCAAGTTTTTTACTGAACAACCACCATTAGTTAATAATAGGGAAGTGCTTATTGGAGAAAATATGAGTTTCATTAGTAATAATAAAATTGAAAACTTGCTAACATGAGTTAGAAACAATTTTTCTCAAGAAGTTGAGATTGAAAATAAAATAAACACAGCAACCACGCTTTGTGATTTACAGGGTAGTTGACAAAATTTAAAGCAGATTCAGATTATTAAAAAATATATGCAAAGTGATCTTAAGCATCCCACTTAGTCAAAAAGTGGAAAATTTTGTCATTTCAACGTTCTAAGTTTTAGAACTCCAACAGTCTAGGTACCACTTCTTGTTGACACCCTGGTTTTATTAGGTTATCTCTTAAGTAATTTCCAAATTCCATTTTCATGTTAAACAAATAAAGTAAATTATTTCAACTGATACTAATGGAATGAGGCATTTGAGTTTTAATTCTTTGCTTATAGGAAAGTGATGGGGAAGATTCTGAAAATGAAAACAATAGTAAAGAAAGAGTTCGCGAACCACCTGAGTCAGTAGTTCTTACCCACGAGGAACTGGTAAAGAAAAAAATGCTGATTATATGCTACTTAATATATTTTGATTGTACTTAATTACAGATGCTGAAAGTTCGTCGTGCTATGACCGAGATTTTGTTGAAGGTAACCAATCAAGAAATACGGGCGGTATGTAAAGAAGAATTTCAAAGACTTTTAAGGAAAAATAAAGGTACAGTGTATAGTAAAATAAAGTTGGTGTTTAAGGGCAATTAATAGTTTTTTTTTATTATTTTTATAATATTCAGTACATTTTATTGTTTTGATTGATGGCATTTTCATATGCCATCTTTTAAAGCGTTGTGAGACTGTTAGCAGGATGAATGGAGCTAATTGTGTTTATTTAATAAACTTCAGCTTCAGATCAACGCATAGCCGCATCCAGCGGTACCAACATTAGCGCAAAGCTGGGTAAGTGTCTATTTGTTCTTTGAAAAAAAAGGAACATATAAACATAAAGATAATTTATTAAACTAACCACATGCAACGATGCTTTTGCTCGTTTTCTTTCTTTTTCTTTATTAAGGTTTATTTTATAATCCAATTTTTTAACATGTAACAGTTATGTTGCTTTCTTCATTTATAAAACTTAGATTGCTGGATTTTTTTTTGTTAATAATCGAGCAACATTATTTTGTACTTTTTTCATTTTAGACACTATCAACTTTTGTTTTCTTAAAAGCATCTATTTAATAAATTTCTAGTGTGAAAGGGATAATTCTTTCATTGGGAAATATTAAATACAAGAAATATAATAGCCTCTAATTGCTCAATATATAAGTACACCATACAAAGAAATATTTTATAGACACGGTAATTAATGAATCGATGAATAGTAAAGTGTAAAGTGCTTATATTCCAACTAGCTTATTGAGAATTTCTTATGCAACTATTAATATGTCAAATGCAGCCTACTGAAGAAGTGTAGTAATACAACTTTTAACCAGTAGGCTGTTACTATAGTCAATTATTTGAAAGAAAAATTGAAATATAGTATGTCTTTCAATTAATCATTTTTTATTTGAAACTTTCAACTGAATGTTATTACATTTTTATTTTCTAGTAATTAAATTGACTTTTTTCTTTGATCATTATTTAAAATTTTAAAATGTGTTTAAGCACTATCAGTTTTATGCTAATTGATATTGTGATCATTTTACACCAACACTGCTAAAATTTATAACATGAAACTGAGCTAATGAAACATGTAAGACAAATGAAAAACGATTTACAAATAAAATAGTGTCTTTTGTTTGGCTTAACACGTTGATAGCCATTCTTAACTTTAGAATATTAGACCTCAGGGCTTCAATGTTTGTATTTTTTCTAAAGTTAAAAGATGACAGTAGTTGTTGTAAACGATAGTCATACAAGTTTCAATAAATTTATGATTTAATACTTCCATTTGAAAGGTTAATATGAATTAACCAGTGCTAAATTGAACCTAGCGCCTTACTCTTTTAGTTTACAATAGTATCTACAATTTAATGTGAATTATACTTAATTCTTGCAGATCTGAATGCAAACTTGCCATAGCATTACATATAACTCACATGGTTCTACTGCCCAGACTCCATGTGAATTGCATTTAACTCTGTGGCAATCAACGTGTTAAGCAACAAGTTGTGTTCTTTTCAAATTTATCTGAAAACCAATGTAAACTTTTGAATAACAAATTACCATTTGGGGTTTTCTACAGTTTTTTATTCTAATAGTGTTTGTATTAACTAATCGGTAAATAAAAATTAATGTGACTTGTACTATAACACTTTAATGTGTTGAGTTATACGCAGTGAATGATATTCGTATACTTTTTAATAAAAGATCTTTAATATAAATTTCTTAATAATCCATTATAAATGTGATGCTTCCTAATGTTAAAACTAATAAGTGTTTCAAAAGAAACCATTAAATTTATATCCAAGTTGTACTATGAAGCAGTAGTAAACCCTTTTAATTAAAAGAAAAGCCAGATAAGTAAAGTGAATTTGCATTTCCTTTAAATATTTTTTTATCTGATGCCCTAATAGAAATACAGAGGAATCAAAACAAAAGTGTATCACAGTTACCTTTGAAATAAGAAATGTGGGGCATAAGTTAAATTTAATGTACACTTGTTAACTGTTAAATATTTTATTAAATTTGTTTGAAATTCCCTTTTTGTTTTAAAGTTTTATGTAATTGAGGCATTCCATGTGAAATCGCACCATTTTTGGAAAAAATTGACCTTCATGTCTTAGATTTTACTGAAACTTTTTTTAACGTTTTTCTAGGACAAAATAAGAGATATGTATCTTTTTATATCTGGATAACTCTATTATTATGGTAATTGAAAAGCATCAAAGTTTCCAAAAATTTGTACACGCTGCCCTGTTTAAGTGTAAATATTTCTCATTCTGTTTATGGTAGGGACTTGCTATTCAGCATTAAGCAAGGGCTGAGAAGCACCTTTTCATACATATACACAACAATTAAATTCGTGGTTACCTACTGTGATTTCTAAGATGTTTTATTGTATAAAATTAATTTTTAACATTAACCCGATGTTTTAAAATTCTAAAAAAATATGTATGTATTCCTTGATACTTCCTCTATAAGTGTGCAAAATTTCAAGATGGGATTTATTTTGGTTAGTTCATAATCACTTACCAAACATCGGCGTGTGAATAAAGACCTATCAATAGTCGTCGAGTTTTTACAGCGCAAGTACTCATGAATTCAATTATTAATGTACAACTCTAGTGCAGACACTGTAATAACTGTAATAACCACGATTTTAAACTAACTTAAAAAGCAACAAATTCATTTGTTGTTTTTAAATTTTTGAAAAAGCCTGTGAATCACTTCCTGTAAAATTTTATGGGATGCTGTTTGCTTACCCCCCCTTATTAGGCTCGAGTTCTTCATCGCACGCTCATAAAGCATCTGTAGTTAAGTGCATTTATGACAGCAATTCCATTCTAAAAATTTCGGTGTACAATGTACATGTGTTTGAGAATCCTGTGGAATTTTTGTAGAATTTTAAACAACCGGGTTAATGCTAAAAATTACAATTGAAAAAACAACCCTTGAAAATTTCTTTTTTTTTTTGTTAAATATATCGCAGTGTTTATGGAGTAAAACATCATTTTCTAAACTTTAAGATGATTTAACCTAAACATTTTTACATTAACTAAAAATGGAAAAACAAACATTTTCATATTATGTAGATCGCTAACACTCGAAAATTTATAGACAAAATAAAATAAAAAATACAAAATAATATGTAACAGAAACAAAAAATACGTGTCTCCTCCATTGATTCATACAATACATAAAAAATTCTTCGAGCAATTTACAATTAACTTTAGATGTTTTGTGACTGTTTGATTTCACTTGGAGCAGCTTTGAGGCGCCTTACAATGCAGGTCCATATGTAATACCTTCCGCATACTCAAACAGCAACACTTGTAATATTCTTAAATACATTTATAATTGGAATCTCATATTGAGATTTGGATGGCACATAGAAGATGCATCCAAGAATATAGTAAAATTTTTCCAGATTTTTAAACAATCGGGTTAATGCAGTAACTTAAAATTAAAGAAAACAACCCTCTAAAATACAAATTGTTTTTTAAATAATCCTATCGTAGTATTTATAAGGTAAAAGATCATCTTTTAAGCTTTAAAATAATCCAAGTTGGAAGTCTTTATGTTGTGTAATAAAGGAAAGACAAACGGTTTTATACTAGAGGATGAGCTAATTCTCGAAAACTTGTATGCAGAATAAAATACAAAATAATGACATTTGGCGTAAACAAAAAAATATGTGTCTTTTTTTGATTGGTATAACATATAAAAAAAATTTCAAGTGATTCTGAAAACTTGATGTTTTGTGACTGTGCGATTTCATGTGGAATGCCTCAATTTAGAAAAAATGGTGTTAATAACAAAAAATTTATTTATTAGAAACATATTTCCATAACGGTTAATTGAAGATGGTGGATGTTTAAAGTATTTTCAAGAAGTAACCACAAAGTTTGACAACTAATATTGTCACTTATTAAGAATTATGTTTGTAGCTATAATATGTCAAGTGCTAACGTACATTCTATATTTCAAAGGCGATCACGATAAATTTTCTTTCTGATTGCTATGTATTAATAGTTTACAGTTCCTTATAGGAATATTGAATGTTTTAAACATTTTCAAACACCTAGGATACACTGATGTCAACATTAATTTACAAACATTTCACAATCAGTAGGAGATCAAATTAAAAGATTTATAGTGGTTCGGCCAAAGATAATTTTTGTTTTTGTTTTAAGTGGAAACTTATTATGATGACAGTGAATATTACATGAAAAATACAAATTCAACACATTTGCTAAAATGAAAAGATAAGGAGAAAAAGAATGCTTCTTACCAAAATAGCAATGTCTTGTTTTTCTACATTTCTTGTAGTTGTAATAAAGTTAATGAATTTGTAAATAAATTACAAAAGATTTATGGAATAAATAACTTAAAAATAGTTAAATAAATCACAGACTTTTTGTTTTATTTTTTAGTCAGTTTGTATTACTTGCTTACTTTTTTTGTTAACGATAAATTTTTCTTTACAACTTTTCAAATTAAATGTCATGATTTTGTCTTTTTTTATGATTGCCATTTATTAGAATGAAAGATTTTTATTTAGGTTCTTAGAATTGTCTTTTCTTCTTTTAGTGTTTCTTTCAACTTATCTGGCTTTATTTTGTTTCATTTTACAATATTCTCATTTAGGCAAGTAAAATGTAACTGTTATTGTAAATATATCCAAATGTAACAGGTCTTGGTATCTATGGAGATTCTGGAAGTAGCAGTGGAGACAGCGGTGATGAATCGGAACGAAACAAAGATGATTCTGATATGGAACTCAAGGTACATAATATGTGCATAAAAATAAAGATTTTATAATAAATTGTGTAATAGGATACCATCAAAAGAAGAAAGGCAGAATTTTCAAAAACAGAGCGTGAAATTGAAGAAAGGTTAGCAGCTGCAGAAAAGCATGTTGATGAAGATAGCAGAGGTGGAACTCCAAAAGCAGATGATTGTGACTCACAGGTAGACGCAAAATCTCAAGGTCAGTAATACAGTTATTGTTATTTTCTGAATCCATATCCAGTGCTACCTAAATAAACACTTTTCCATAATATTTTAGTATATGACGCATATAAATGCATATATTATTACAGGTCATAGAACAAAATCCATTGAAGATGGTACACCACCAAAGACAACTTCCTCTAAACGTATTAAATGTCGTAGACCATCTAGTAGTTCCTCCACTAAAAGTGATTCAGAATATGATAAACATACAGACCATAAAGATAGAAAAATAGCAAGAAGTAAAAAATCATCGAGCTCAGAAAGCAGCTATGATCAAAAGTCTAAGACTAGAAACAAAAGAAGTCGCTCTGGCAAGGATAGTAGGAGTATTACTCCAGAACGAAAGAGAATCAAAGACAAATCTAGGCATAGTACTGATAGAAAAACAAAACATTCAGAATCATCTAGCTCAAAGTCTAGTAGTTCACGCTCAAGGAAGTCAAGATCAAAATCTGTTGAACCATTAAAAAAACGAAGATCTAGATCAACAGACAAATATCATAGAGATAGTAGAAATCATAAGAACTCTTATTCGAAACGTTCTCACTCCAGATCAAGTTCAAGATCTCGGCGTTCTAGATCATATACGAGATCTCATAGGTCAGAATCCAGAAGCAGAAGATCTAGATCATATACAAAGTCTGACAAATCTAGAAGATCGAGATCACAATCACGATCTGAACATTCACATAACTCACGATCACATACCAGGTCTGAAAGGTCGCATAGATCGCGATCTAGAGATCGACGGTCCAGATCTACTAATCGCAGCAGAAGGTCTCATTCTAGACACAGGTCAAAGTCTTATAGTCCACATTCTCGCAGGCATCGGCGGTTAAAATCCCGTAGTAGCAGCAGGGGTAAGAGGTCACACAGACATTGAGATGCATCTACATACTTGCAGGTTGTACTTTTTATTAACATCTATTTAGATATTTAGATAAAGACAACAGTGTTACACACACACTTACATTTATATTAGTATGTTGATGATGTTAGAAAATTTACATGTGAATTTTGTTATGTTATATTGTTAATTTCCTTACTTTTTGTATCAAGTATCATCACTTTTATCCTTTCATAAGATTTCCTCAAAAATATTTTGTGAATGGAGAATGATAAAGTATATGAAACTTATTTGGCAACTTTTAATTACCCATGAAGTATGCAAACGGTATACTACAGTTAGATTTGATACCAATCAACCCACTAAGCAAAGTGAACTTGCAGAAAATCTCATGTAAACTTCTATCAGCAACTACAAGCTACAGTGTGAATTAGTTGTGAACTTAAATCAAATTTGCTGCAAACCGAAAACTGCCTTACATGTGCAAACATGCGATTGCAAACTTACAGCAAACTAGGCAAGTAAGGTGCAAAACAAGTTCATGAATTAAAGTTAGCTGTAACTTTCAGTACAGTGCTACCGTTTATAATTATTTGAATGCTTGAGAATACTTATGTAAAACAAATGAAAAAAAATCGACGTAAATGTAAAGTATTTATTTTTGTATTTAAACATTGTATAAGTTACAATATTCTTATAATAAATTTAAAAATGAAATGCATTTAAAAACAGGTTAGAATTAAACTTTATGAAATGAGAACATACTTTATTAAACTCTTTTGATGTAATAATAAATAAATAAATATACACTGATTGCGAAAATTAAACAGTATAAAACACGCGAATGTTTTTCTGTGCACATTTGGGGCCCTAAACTGCACGTTTACCTCAAAATGCCAAAAATCATCCTGGTAATGATGACTACGATGACAATTGACGATGCGACGCCATTATAGAACAAACCAAATAAACAGTGATAAACACAATGCGTGGGTGTACAAGCCACAAAAGGATAATGAAACGGTCATCGATGGTTGCTCGGCAAACTACGGCAACCGACAGCAACCGCTAGCACCAATCAGAAACTAATAAGCACTTGTCTAATAAATACATTAATTGCAAACTTATAATTGTAAACTTTCTTCAACAAATTTGCTGTAAATCCATACTGAAAACTTGAAAAAAAATATTCGCAACGTACTTCCCACTACTTACTTTTTTTACTTACAAAAATTAAGGATAATAAAGTTTGCTGCAAATAATTGTAAGTTACAGTGTTTAGTGGGAATGAAATCAACATTTATTCCTTGTTTTAAGCAGAACCATACCATTTATAAAATAAATATAAATGCAAGTGGTGTGTTAATATGCTAGAGAAACTAATTATCATTAAGTTTTTTGTTTTTTTCTTAATTTGTTGTTAATGCAAATGTAATAACGAACTAACAAAATTAAAAATTTTATTGTATGTATACCTCTTACAAGACCATAAAATTCCATTTTGGGGTTCAACCCCACCCCCTGAAATGCAAACTTATAGAATTGATTTTGTTTGTTATATTGTTTGTTACACATACACATATGAGATTTATATTTAATTGTAATTATTTAAACCCTTGAAATTCAATCCTAGTTATGCCCTGTTTATTCTGCATGATATTTCTAGTAACTTATTGAAATTAATAGCATTTGAAATCTATTACTTTTCCTGTCAAACTGTTTAAATAAATATTGCTGGTTTTGACCAAGGATGGCAGAAAGAAGACAGAATAATAATTTAAAATGTGGCCCTTACCGCATATTATAAAAGATTGAGAAATGTAACATTTCTGGTAAAAGCTTGACAGAACAAATCAGAACGTGCTACCACTACCAAGGGAAATATAATGTAGAAATAATAAGTTCTTAATGTAAATGTCAACAAAGATAGTACAGAAAGGGTAATAAAACATGTTACATTGCTAGTATAAGAAACATTTTCTCCTAATAACATTTAATTACTCCGTGGTTCATCACTGTAATGCACAGTTTGAAATTAAAACATGCTTTATATTTTCTTCTTCAGGACAATTTCAATATTCTTAAGACTACTTTATACTGTGATAATTTATGCATTTACAAAAATTGAACTAAGGTTAATCTGATCATTCTTAATTACCATGGATACAATTGTTTCTATGGTTATTTTGGCTTATCAGATTAATCCAGTTCAATTTTTGTAGATGCCTTTCAATATACAATTTGTTACCAACTTTGTTACAAATATGTCAAAATTAAAAATAAAAAATGTTGTAATTTGAAACTAATATTATAATTCAGGAATGAGAAATTAATGGCAATTATTTACCGATGTTGGGATTAGGTAAATTTCATTTTCATTAAAAGACTCATCAAATTTGATCTGATATCAAAATTGTCACTGAGTAGAACTTTTTAGTGACAGTTCTAGTATCAAAGATCAAAATTGCTACTATGTTAACACCCATAACAATGAACTTTGTATAATAAATTATTTTCGTCCTTATTAATTTTCTTTTCTTTATAATTATTATTGTTTGTAAAGCTATCTAGTTAATTAGACAAATTTGGATTCTACTATAGTATAACCTTTTTTTATTAATACAATCTTTTCGCATCTTTTCTTGTGTTAGTTTCTCTGGCATCAATAAATGCAAGAACAATTAATAAAGAAAGTCTTCTTAGATTTAGTTATTGCAATTGCGTTTGAAGCTTCCAAGACTCTTTTTTAAATTATTCTTGCGTTGTTGTATAGCTATTTATGAGGGAACAAGTATTCTGTATGTAAAACTGATATAGTAATGCAACTTTTCTTTCATATAGATTGAATAAAGAAGGCCAACTTCAAGATATTAATTACAAAGTTAACATTGTAATTTATCTACAAGAAATAATTGTATTTATTGTAAATATTTTATGTCCACGTTTATGTGTGACAGTTTTGTTTTATTATTGCATTAAAGTAATGTATAAATTAAACTGTATATACCACAATGCTCAATTCAGCATTCTAGTAATGTACTAGAAACGCAGGTGGTGCTTTATATACAATCTAATTTTTAGTATAGATGTGTTTAAGAATGTAAAGATTGCTAATGTAATTAACAATAAACTTAATAACTATTCAAACTGTTTGATTATTCAACCATTATTAGAATTTCAAAAAAATCGTTATCGTCCATTTTCAAAAAGCCAACTTCTTTAGTGTAAGGTGTTTTTTTAAATGTGGCAACATGTAATACACTATTCTTGATAACTAAGTAGCTACTTATTTTATGCTATTATGTTGAAAACAATATCTATAAGTATTGTGTTGCCAAGAAAAAAACTTGAACTTTGGTTATTCTGCACTAAATTGCCTGATTTGGGATAATTTCTGTGCCTTCATCTTTCAGAATTTGTTCATATATCTGTCCTGTGTAGATACATATAAGTTAGAAGTAAATTAATTTTTTCAGAATTTGCAACACGAAAATAACTTCAAGGGGCCATTTTGAAAATTCCTGATTTTCATTAATCCTTATCTGGTCAAGGTGGATCCAATAGGCCCAGCGCCCATTTTATTTTGTCATATTTTCTAAAATATAAAATATAAAAATTTTTAAAGTTGATTATTAAATAACCGGGCAAGACCCTCCTTACATTTCTATTAATACTAAACAATTCTCTGTAAATTATGTTACCTTTTGTTGTTGTAAGTTTCAAATGACAATATTAGTGGTAATTACGGTGGTTTATGGTTTTATGAATATTGTAGGATACAAAATTATGAAATCAACTGAATTGATATTTTCTAGATGTCAAATGTACTGAAATACGAAATTAAACACCCCTTATAAAAATTGCAATTGTTGAATTTTTAAAATAATTTTGAAAAGGTCTTTTGAACGTCTGGTAGTATCAAATAAAAATGCACAGCTAATTCATACTTTTTATTGTGCCTCTGCTGCCCTTTTAGGTAAATTACATTATATTTTTGGATTTTAGTGCCACTTGACACGATAACAAATTTTTTATAAAATTTGTGAACAAATTTGATACAAGATTTTTTGACTCGTAGCATACACAGTTTTTATAAAATTTGGTATCGAATTTGCTACATAACAAATTTTTTAAAACAGGTTCTAAATACTGATTAATTTGTTACCAAATCGGCGCAAAGCAACCACTAAGTTTGAGGTTAAGGTCAAGAGTATTTGATTGAAAACGTGGTTATCCGTGGTTGTTTCTCAGGTGCAAGTTTTTTATAATTATTTGTAATAATAATAAAAAATGAATTGGTCAAAAGAACAAGTGACGTAGTTAATTGACGAATATGAAATATTTATTTGTCAATCAACAGCAAGGTCAAATATTATGCGCAGTTGCTATTTGCGCATATTTTCTTATAAATTTGTTTTCAAATTTGTTATAACGTGTCATACATGATGTTTTATAAATACAGAATTTTTGTCATAAAAATTATGTATCAAATTTGTTGACAAATTTTATAAAAAATTTGTTATCGTGTAAAGTGGCACGAAGACATTAATTTAGTAAAAATCACGTACAAGCTATAAAATATATGACTTTGTAGACAAAATTATACAGAAATGAAGAATACCTAATACAAAAAATATGGGTTTTGAGTTTCTAATGCCTTTCTAGGTAAATTAGGTTATACGATTTTGCAGAATTATAGGAAGACATTTACTTCTAGTCATCTTAAATAATAATTGTTTTTATCTTATTTAATTACCCATGTATGCAATACTAACAAAATGTACCACACAAACTTTACAATGCAAAGGAGGGTGCACTGGACCCACCTTGCCTGGTAACGTAACTAAAATACGTTGCCCGGATAAAGGTTAAGAATGTCACCCAGTTTCATATCATATTTTATTAAAATGCCCATAACTTCTTTATTTATGAATGGATCTTAATGAATCTGGTGTACTTCTCTATAGTATACTGTCAGTCTTAAAAATATACAACTCACCTTAAATAGTCTCTAAAGTCCGCTTTCTGTTATTGTTCTGTTAATTGTAAATTCCAAACCCTAATTATCCGTGTTGAAATTTCCAACATAGGTGGAATATGACATATGAATTTGTTTTGCCAATGCACTAATACATAAGAACAAGCAAGAAGAAACAATATTTTACATGAGTAGAAATGAGATAGCACGTACCAGCAAAGTTCTACTGCCCAACTGGTCAAGATATTGTTAAATAAAATAAAATGCATCGATAATTCTTTAATTTTCTGAAATTCTGTACTACCTGAGTGGTAGTTTTAAAAAGATTATTTTACTGTCAGGTAAAAAGGGATTCACTGCATTGTAGTTGCAGTCAAGTTTATGCATAAACAATCTGTCATAAATTACCTCCCTTATCCTAATGAAATTACTACAGTAGCCCAGCTATTTACTGAACTCCTATAGGTAAATTAGAAAATTCCATCCTGTACAGAATAGTTCAAGAAGGTGTTTTTTGCTGTTTTTAAAAAACAAAACACTATGTGTTTTGTATCTTTTGCATTGGTTTTATTTAAAACCCTAGCAACCTTTTCCGAAGGTTTTCCAAAGTATGGTATAGATAAGTATTTAATGTTCTTGGATTCCAAGGGGAACTCTGAGTCCAGTTAGGAGTTCGAGGGGGACTGCCCCATGTGTGTCTGTACACTTCTTGATGATAATAATCTGTGGGTGAGATATTGATGAATTGGCAACCCTAATATTCAGCTTTAACAAATTTCAGTACTTTGGTTTTTAGAAAATATCTAATAAATGTAAAGTGTTTTAAATGTCAAAATAGGCAAAATTTTCTTATTTAACCAACTTCCTATCTTATGGTAGTCTTTTTTTATTTAAAAAGGAATTCTGTATTCAAGTTACTATCAAATGATTTTTTTAATTTATTACACACTGTTTGTCCATTTATTGTGAGCATCTGATTGAAAGAAACCATTTAGCAAGTCTTAGTAATACTTTAGTTCTACAAAATCTGCCCGCTTAATGAAAGTTTTTCCATAATATAACCTTTGTGTAGTCATTCACAGTTAGGCATATATTCAATTGTAACAGCAGAATTTTGAGAAACATCATATACCATTTCATAAGTACATTTTCTTTTAATTTTACAGTTGTAGGAAAAATATATTACAATGTGTGCTTAATTTTTCACTCTTGATACTTAAATAACTTCTTTCTTCTTCAGGCAGTTTCATATCAATTTTTTTTTACTTTGTCCCCTTTCATTTTTAAGATCCTTTTAAAAATGTATGGTGCATCTGCCAAATATTTGCACTCAGCAGGTTGTAACTGAAAGCATCAGAAGAAAGATGGATGAATATTTTAACCAAGAGCACGCTAGTAACAACAGTTATCTAAAAAATATTGATTTTTGTGAAATATGAAACTACGAGCCCTATCCCAGTGAAGTTGGCCCAACTACCCAAAACATGAATTTGCTACTTTATCATAGTAAACTAATCTATTCTTTAAAGTACATTATTGTGTGTTTCCCTACATATTCCTAGAGTATTTTTTAAACATTTGCAGTTGTACATGCTTTCAAGTCGGAGTTTTAATAAAATAATTTGGTTTTAACGAAATACACGCTCAAAACAACTTAAATGTATACGTCACTATTTCGAAATCAAGTGTACTGTTATGAAGCAAATGATAATATTTGACGTTTTAATAATTGTAAATAAGCTGAGAGTGACATTCATAGTTATTTGAACATATCTTTTTGCAGCTAAGAATTAAATATGTCTTGGGGTAAAGCTGCTTCTGAAGAAGTCAGAGAAGTGTTCATTCATAGAGTTATGTGTTGAAAGTTATTAAATTAATTCTCGGTTATTATAAAATTGTATTAATTTTAATACATTTTTCTTTAAGATGATAAATTTCTTTAAAAAATATATTTTCATTAGTTGGGCTAACTTCAGTGAGATGGGGCTCGTAGAACTTTTTTTTGCTTTTGTATTGAGAAATGAAAGCTGTAAACAGAAGGGTAGTTTATGGAAGCTATAAAACCATAAATACTGGTACCAAGTTACCCCATGTAAACTTCGCAACTTGCATTAAATAAATTTAAAATACAAAATTAATCTCCACACTATATTTTTTATAAATATTGTATATTTTAACCTTGTGATAATAAGATCTTACTGTTTTTTAATGTCTTAATCTAATATGCACTTTCAACATTTTTCACTACATAGATTTTTCTATACTTTAGATACTGAACAGTGCCTGATAACCTTATCATAAGGCTGAAACATGTAATGACTATAATAAACTAGTATGGAGGTTAATTTTGTATTTTAATTTTATTTTATGATGAAATCACATAAAAGACCTATTCTTTAATATTTGTAACTTGCACTATTTAATCTGAAATCAGACAAATTAAAGAAATTTTGTGTACTTATCCAGTTTGACTGTTTTTTGACAACTAATAAAATAAAACGATTTTAAATAAAAATATGCTTGATCCTGCCTTTACAGGTATGGTTTAATTTTCCAACACAGTTTTATTTACATCCTGTATTATTTGAAAAAAACAAATTTATGAATAGCGAACAGAGTTTGAGAACTATTCATTTTGCAATAGGCAACTGGAATTGAATCCCATAAATAACTGAACAATTGTAGTAGGTATATCTTGTTGGCATTGTTCTATTTTAAAGTGCGAGAAATGCATACTACCCACCAGTACTAAACAACAGCAACAGTTTGCCCACTCCAGTATTGTAGATAATTAAATAAATATTTTGAAATGATAAATAAAAGGAAATTGTTTCTCATTCAGTTCACTCACACAATAGCTGGAAAACTTTTTTATTACAGTTACAGTGTGTTCATGTGACAGGATTCAGATTTGCTAGCTTTTTAACTAGAGAACTTTTGCGGTATTATTTAAGAATAACTGGCAATGAGAATAATCTGAATAATGTTCTGCGACAATAACCATCAATCCATGAAAGTTCTTAACAAATGGGAAAATTTTATTGTATCTTTAGATTTAGATAAATATTATTTTGGGGAAAAAGTTCTGCATCATCAAGACGCAAATCAGCAATTTGGAAAATTCCAAAAGGTATATAGGAGAATAAAAAAGTTGAAATAATAATAAACATGACTGCTCTGAACCTTGATATAATGATATTTCATCAGCCCTTATTAGGATGACCAGACGCCCCAATTGTTTGTAATTATTCCTAATTTCAGCAAAATGTCCTACTTTTTTCATAAAAATTCCTGGGACATGCAAATGTCCCAGTTTTATGATTGTCTTCATTTTATTCTAGAGCATTTTTTTTTTCATGTTCCATAAATCCAAAAGTCCTTTCAACCTAAGCATTGTGAGAAGATCATTACGACTACGTCACATCATTTTTCTCATAACCATTGTAGCCTATTAAAAATGCTCCATTGCCATATCGTATGTTCATGTTGATTCATAATTCATGTAAATTCGATGAGTTCATAATGTTATAAAGGCTTAAAATTTTTGTAAATGTCGATTCTTCCTCTCCTTGGTAGCCACATGTTCCAAAATACATCTTATGACATCTGAGATCTGGTCACCCTAGCCCTTATTACGATTCAGTGTTACAAACACAAACAATAAAAGCCTTTTGTTATACAAGTGTGTATACAGGGTGTTTTGGATCTTGGGGTATTAATTTTAACAGGTAATTCTACACATTAAACAGTGTCATTTGGCAAAAAATGACCCTAGTAAAAGTTTTAATATAATGAAGATTTTGACGTTTGAAAATGTAAGAAGGGCTAGATCCGGCTCTGTGATAAAAGTTTCACTTTCTGACGAGAAAGTGAAAGTTATTTAAAAGGGACAGTTTGTAGTGGAAGGTTTTTATCTGCATCGGAGGGAGATTGGAACTACATGACCATTTTCTTGTTTGTAAAAATATAACTTATGAAGGGGAAGATAGATTAAGGCATAAAGACTTTGTTTGTGATTCTTAAATTTACTTGTAAAAGTAAATTAATGTACAATGACATATTGATTAGTTTCTTTGAACGAGTAACTAAAATTTGGAACACTTGTAAATCATGTATTGCTTTGATAAATAATTAATGTACATATTTATTTTAAGATAAGTAACTAGGATTACTACAATTAGAATTTTACTCAAAGCTTTTAAATTTTAAATAAAATTGTATTGTATTGTAGAAATTTGTGGTAGTAACGGTAAGTATAGTATTGAGGACCACAATACATAAAATCTATTTTACTATTATACCCAGTTAACAGCTTTCTTTCATGTTTCTCAAAATTCTAAACAGATGTTCTTAGTATGCACCTGAATAACCTTGACTATATTGCTTGCTTTCAGTCTGTCCGATTTGAACCCATTGACTATTACGTTTAAATAAACATTGAAAATTGGGGTTTCTCAGTAACACAACATGGCTGCAGAGCCGTACTTAGGGACAACATTTAATGAAAAAAAGTGATTTATTAAATTTTGTAAATTTCTAGTATTTTTACGTTAGTATCGGTCTATTACAATATGAGTAAGCACCTGCTTAAATATATACCCCAAGTTTGAAAACACCCTGTATATATACGCACCCTAGTGGAGTGGTTTAGAGTTCCTAAATGCCGAGTGTGACAAATTCACCTCTTACATCGAGCGATTCTAGGATAGTCTAAAAATGAAAAGCCTTCTCTGAAGATTCTTCTCTAAGATGCTTTAAGTTGGATTAAGTATTTTGTCAATTTCTTAATGGCTTACCAAGACTCTGTCTGTGGGACCCTAAACTTCTTATACTGGTTGTACTTTGTGTTGTCATATCACTCATTTATAGAAATTCGTCTAACAAAAAACGGTTGACAAACATACAATAGGTTTGATATATCAACTACGACAGCAATAAAAATGAATTGATAGAACCTGTTTAGTGTAATGAATAGAAATTTGACCAAATCTTAAATTTATATAGACACTGTTCAGTAGCATGCTCTGACAATGATCAGTACCATTTTAGCATATATTCCAAGATAGAAATCTTAAGAATTCAGATATGGTGGAAATTGTTAACATTTTCTTATGAATGTTTGATTAATTTTGTGTTTTATTCTTACGAGTTAAAAAAAATTGAAATATAAACAATACAAAGTAGGTAATAAATAGGTATAAATAGGGTTGCCAACTGTCCAAGTTTGACCCAGACAATCCGGTTTTATCCCTTTGATCTCCAGGTCACAGCATTACTTCTCACTGTCTTTATGCTCCTAAATCCAAAATATATTTTGTTGTAGTTTTTATAATTTTTTATGAAACAAATTACAGGTACAGTGTATCCAATACAAAACCATAATCGGCATGAGAATCTCAGAAACTATAAAAGTTACAGGGTGGGTTAAATTGAGGTAAAATTGCTTATTTTGGTGCTCAATAATTATCTAAAAGGAAATTAAATCTAAATTAGCTTGTTTTTAAAATAACTCCAAAAAACGAAATTTTTTTGTTTGCGTTTTTGACTTCTTACCGACTTCTTTATTATTGAGAATTTCTAAAATCGGTGAAAACTTTTTGCAGGCAATTTTTGTTTCTGATGCCTTAACCTTATCAAATTCTAATGCAACCTTTCGGTTTTTCAGAACCATCATCAGGTTCATTTTTTCCTATGGATGTTAAAATGGATTTTGCCATGATTTAATAGAGAATTTTATGTAAATTTCAACAATGTAAGTCTTAGTATCTCAATTTGTCCAACTTGTCTGTTAATAAAAACAGTTAAAATTGAAATTTTGCTGTATGCTGTGAAGCGAAGTATGTTTCCTTACTTGACTTATTATTTAAATTAGCAAATAAATAATTTTAACCAATTCCTACTTGATCATTGAACTTATTGGCTAAATCTTTACAAGTTCTAATGATTACGAACTGTACTGCAGAATTATAAGCTAAATCCAAAATGTCATTTCAAAATGTTTATAGCTGCATTTGTGTTTAAGATATACCTGCCAGTCATTCATACACATTCTATAAATTTCGTATCTCTATCATGAATATCAATATTGAAAACTAAATAATCTATATGGGGTGCAACAGCTGCAATTTTCAAAAACCCATTTATTATTTACATTTTCTCGTTTTACTTACAAACCTATGCTAATAACCCAATAAAACCGTTCCATAAGGTCAGTGCTGGCTCAAAGCACATTGATGCCCTTAAGCAAAGATTGCTTTTGCACCCTTGGCCTCAGGAAATAGAGGCCTTCCTTAGGACTTCAAAACAAAACAAAGGAGGAATCCTCACTAGAACTCGAAACAGATCTGAAGAACAACCCTACTTGGCACCTCTCACATTGCCGCCCTGCATGTGGTACAGCAGCAGCACCTCGATTTCATTCATTATTAAATAAGGACTTTTGATGCTGCTAACGGACTAATAGGTCACTTTATTAACAGAACATAACACTTGTTTCAATACATCATTATAAAGAAAGGTAAATTAATTTTAAGAAATAAACAAGTTGTCATTATGTATGTTCAGTGTTTAGTGTTTTATTGTGTTATCCTTTTTTATTAAGAAATTGTTTATTTAAGTAACATTCCTTGTATAATAAATTAATATTTTTGTATATAGTGATTAAATTCCTTGAAATATATTCTTAAGTGCACAAACAAAATGAAAAGTTCATATGGGCATCCAACATTGAGTCAAAGATTATTTTAATGATGGAAATATGTTTGATGCATGCTGTGTTGATAATCAGTCATGTAAAATGGAAAAAATAATATTAAAACAAATCATTTTATGTGCTTTCATCATAAAATAAAATAAGAATTGCAGCGTTTAGTCTACTATTTGATTTATGGAAGCATTGCATCTTTCAACTTTGTGATAATAAGGTTATCTTCAGATGCCATTTAATGTCTAGAGCACAGCAAGATTTATACAGTAATAAAATTATAAATAATATCTAATGCTAATGTTATTAAAATAACATGTTAAAGAGTTATAGATTAAAAACTGTGTACTTCCATATAAAATGAAAAGATGACATAAACAAACTAACACAACAAACAATAATTACACCATGCCCATTTTGAAGTTGAAGTATTGAGATAGCAGTCTGATTGGGATTTCATTATTTTTATTTAAAATTAACAGAGACTATGACATTTGTTCATTAGAAACATGAGTTATTACTTGATTATACAGAAATAACTGGCTGTAGATTGTAGGAGCAAAGGGAGAGATAAAATGTTTCAAATAACCAACCTCAGTTTCAAGTAATATTTTGCTAAAATTCTAATTTCAAAGTACAAATGTAAGTGTACAATGATTTAAGAGCTAGAAAATTCAAGTTAATATGTCTTGCAAAGAGTGGCTCTAAAATGTTTTTTGGTACTACACAAAATGCCAAGTCCAAATTCTGCCAGGGCATCAGCTATTATTTTTTACTTGAAAATCTACAAAATGAAGTTTTATAACGTTAGAAAATTCTGAAAACCTCAGAAAAATTAATTTTCTATTTGAATTAAAAAACACAGGATATAGAATAGAAGGATTAGTAAAACTATTTAGAGAAAAAGATGAACAATGTTTGTTACAAATAGATATATTTTTATTTATAACAATTTTTAGGGTTTTAAAATTCCTTTCAATTCTAATTAAAATATTTTTTCAACTTTACAGACAAAATTGCATGGAACAAATGTAAAGGCATTATTCAAAGGTGAAAAATAGAAAGAAAACCAATGTAGAATAATTCCTGAAAATGTTCTCCTACAGAGCTATGCCGTCTTAAAGGTTACTACAAAAGGTGTTTTGTTTTCTTTTAATAATTTTGTATCAGTTTATGCTGCACTATTGAAAAAAATACCCTGTATATTTGTATTAAATATACAATAGTTTATTTTTTCTCTATTTTAAATAATCTTTTTATTATATTTTTGAATAATTTAATTTTCTAAAATTTCAAAATTTTCTTATAATGAACCTTTCCAATCTTTCAAGACTTTTGGTTTTTTATATAGGGTATGAAACAGCGACAATCAAAATGCGCTTATCAATTAAAATAATCTTTTTGTTCACATTCTCTTTAGTGTAAACATAAATTATATATTAAATTTTATTCAATGAAGTCACTATAACTCTTGAATGCCCCCCCTCTCTCTCTCACTGGAGTATATGTTCAGATATTGGATCAAGCACCGATTTATTAGAAATTTAAGAAAACATATGAAACATACATTTCTACAATGATTCACCTTGTTACAGCATAAGTTTAGATATATTCGAATTCGTCAAGTTTACAACACTGACGTGACCGGTCACAATGTCAAGTGTCAGCAGCTAATTGTCAGTTTTCGACTGAAAAGAGGTTAAGACACATGTAAATATGTCATTTCTGCTTCAACTATTACAACATAGTGTGATACTGATCAAAAACTTCAAATTCTCCAAAAACAGAAAGCTCAAATAATAACAGAGGTTATGTTTACAATTATTAAAATGTTATTTTAGTTCGTGTCAAATGGTAATCAGTAGAAAACTGTATTGAGGGTACAGTAGTTATAGTGACATAATACTCAGGCAAGAAATATTTTTCTTTTGAATTAGTGAAAATAAAAATTTCAGAAAAATTATGAAGGTTTTACAAAAACTGTACTATCTATTGACATCAAGTCTACAATTTGCTGGAAAGGTCCATTAAGACTTTTTTGGCAAATATTAAATTAAAAAAAATAATGTCACTGACAAGATTTGAATTCAGCATTTTGTGTACCAAAAAACGTGTCACAGAGACTCTTTGCAGGAGGTTATAGCAGCTTGCAAGTATTGACTTGTATTTCTTAGCTCTTTTTTATTTTTGACTGAAAATTGCAGTTGTAGTTTGAAATAGAAATTTTAGCAAAATACTTTGTAATAAAACCTTTATTTACTATTAATAAGTCAACATTAATTACCACTTGAAATTAAAGTTAGGTACTTGGATTTGGCATTTATAGGTAGGGAAAGGTAGGGTAATAAGAAGATAGGGGGATAATAGGAAGTTTCATTTTTCTTTTGTTTAAAAACAGATCTAAATGTTTAAAAAAATATCAAATGTTCTGTACAGTCACATGTGCCCTCAGAATAATCCTATAGTCCCATATAATAGAATTTTGGTGTTTTCTCCAAAAAAAAAAAAAACAAATTTACACCATTAATGCTCGCTCTTGCAATTTCAGAAATGGAATTATTTTAAAAAGTGGAGATTTATAGATTTATCATTTTTATCATCGTTAACAGTTTATAATAAAGGTTGCTTTTAGTGGCATATTCTCAGCTAACGTTTTTTGTTTTTTGAAATCAAGTTCTTATGACCTCACAAACTAGTGTTTTTGGGAGAAATAAGAATTTGTATTTTTATTTTTAAAAAACCCGAGATAGATAAATGTAAATTTTATTTTTCGGATAAGAAATATCACACCACATACCTTTACAACCAGAAATCTATAGCAAAGATGGTTTTCTGCTTATTTATGTTTCAAGTCAAACTATCAAAAATTTGAATCTTATTACCCCATCTTTCCCTACATAATTCCTATCCCTTGTAAGTTAAAATTCCATTCCAATTTCGACTTTACTCAAAAATAGTTGTTTGCCATGTTAGTCTGTTTATTTAAGTCATATTTTCATTTCATATAATATGCACACAGGTTTTAGTAACTTTTTAACATGTTATTCTAATTTGTTGTGCATTGGTTATTATTATTTATAATTTTATTACTGTAAAGTTTTGCTGTGCTCTAGACATTAAGCAACATCTGAAAATGACTTTATAACCACAAGGTTGAAACATTAATACTTCAATAAATAAAATAGTGTAGACTATAAGAATTGTAATTTTTATTTTAAGTAGAAAACAAGTTTTCTAGCACTTTTGTTTAGCAGATGATCAAACGATGTTTATGTGTTGACGCCTTTTTTTTGAAGGTCTTTAAATTGGGCGATTTTCTTTTGCTACCACGACAAAAGTAATCTTTGCTTTAAATTAACAATAATTAAGTATTCAGCTGCCTTAAATGCAAATGTGTGAAATTAGGATACATTAGTTCTGTACCCAAAAACACTGAACAGGAATTCCTGTAACTTAAAATAAAAACAAACTTCAACACGCTACAATCTTGATTATGATATGATGTCATTCTAAGCAGTTTTTCTAGAAACTTATGAGGTATACACCAGTGGTTCTCAAAATGTGGCAACCCACCTCTTTTTTTTTTCAAAAACAGGCTTTGTTTAAATTAAAAATGTTATCAATGGCTCTCTAGGCAACAGCTATTAGCCATTAAATTTTTTCTATTTCAATTTCACCCTGTATACCAATTTTCCCGACATTATAAGGTGGCATGCAATGAGATATTTGCTTCATGACACTATACCTTTTCAATCTCAATTTCAGAAAAAGTAAACTTAATTTTGGGAAATGTAATTTAAATTTCAGAAAACATGAACAGGGTTAGCATTCTCTTTTTCTGAAATCCAAATTACCTTTTCTAAAATAACATTTATATTTTCAGAAATTAAAATTACTTTTTCTAAAATTAAATGTACCTACACTTTTTCAAATTGAAGCTACTTTTTCTGAAACTGAAGCTGAAAAGTAGTGATGTTACCCTGAACATGCCAGTATTTTGAGCTTCTCTGACGTTAATTACATGATGTGACTTACTTAATTTTCTTCTTTTCATTTTTTGGAAACTTGTCTTCAACACCACTTTGGTACTTGCTACCATTAGCAAATATCACATGCATTGATGTTAGAAGAATACTACAAATCAGTCAATTCAGTATATGAAATATGCATAGTCATTACCAAGTGGGACCACACTTGCACGAGGCTTATTGATCAGTATTCATTTTGTACTGGAAATAGATGATGTATTTACATTTGCATATAGAAGCACCATGCCTAAGGACAGGACTGCAAACCAGCCATGGTGAGTCTCCCTTGAGATTCAGAACCAGCTCCACAATGGGTCAAACAAGTCAAGGAGCCCCCTAGGGATCATGCATCACATTTAATGTGATATGAATGGTCACCTGTATTATGCCAACAGCAAAAGTGTTAAGGAAGTTCTACTTCATACTGGTCAAATGACAATTAAGATTTCTTAAAACTTGCATCTTAATAAGTGTATGTGAACTGTATTGCATTAAAAAGAAGAAAGAGATACTTTTTCCCTGCATGTGCTGTTACTTATTGATAAATTCTTTTCTTATTTTGATAAGTTTTCGTTACATTTTGAGAATGCAACAAGTGTGAAGCACAAGTTGCATCTAAAATGAGAATTTAACAAAAAAAAAAAATAACTTTTGGCAAATTCATGAGAAACGTTGTTATTGTTACTGGTTGTCACAGAAAAATGTGAATACAAAAATCCATCGCCTCAATTTTTTCATGTAAGAATTACAGATGTGATTTTTGTTCTACGTTGTGAGTTTGTTAAATAGTTTCAAATCTCAAATGGTCATTGGCTTAGAATATGAGAAATCAATTATTTTATTATTGAAAATTCATAGTTCTGAATATTAAATAAATATCCTAAATAATATAAATTAAAATTTCTGAGAAATTCTTAATAAGTACTTTTTATCATTAAACAATTAAGGAGTTCAATATGACATCCAGGTAATTAAGCACACAAAACACCAACATAAAATGAATGCTTCTGATTAAATTCCTACCATTGTTTTTTCGTCACAGTTGATTTTCCTCGATTGCACCATAATTAACTGACCAACATAAGATGTTTTTCTGAATAATCATGACAAATAATAGCATGAAGGAGGGTTTTTACAACACATTAAATCATGCCACAAAGATAAAATAAGTACTGTTTTCTAATAATTTATTAAGTGTGTAACATTTGAATAGACTAAATCATAACGATCTGCAAAAGCGCACATCGTTTGCATCACATACTGTACAAAGAAATGTGAATGTATATTTACAATATATAAAGGAATTTAGCTTATCTTATTTTATTTACCTAGTCTTTGTTCAGTTTTGCTGTATCTATGCAACGTATTTAAAAAGGTATGAGACCGAACACCATGGTGTGTACCAAAACACAAAAATTCTGTAGTACGAATTTGCCATGGAGGATATCCATACAAACTAAAAGTTTTATCACAATAGAAACCTAAATCTGGATCTGGAAATACATAATTGTCTTTTAAAAGACTATCTATGTGATGCTGATCAATTTTGTTCTCATTATAACTACACAACTGTTTAGTCAAATCTGCTACACTTTTTTGACCATCTGTTATTGATAACGTCCTTATACGTATTTTTCTCCCTGTGATTCCATTTTTATACGAATTTTCACTATCGTGCCATATAACATGACAACAATCAGGTTTTTTCTTCTTAACTGCTTCTTGAAGCTTGGTTTCAGTCTTCTTTAATATTCCTAAAAACAATAATCTCTTGATCATTCATTTTTGTAAATAAATATTTTCAAATAGTAACCTTTATGATCATAAAAACTGATAAAAGGTATTCCTGCTGCACAACTCCACACAACCAAATTTGCTAAATCTTGATAGGAAGGATTTTCAGTTCCCAGTAGTACAGTGAGATGAGTAGGAAGTTTATTTAGTTTTTGAGAATGCCTCAAAACGTATTCATAATCATTACTTATTGCATACGCGTGACAAAAATCAACAAACTTGCGTTTCAGGTACACCCACAAATTAAAAAGCGATTCAAAAAATATAAATAGGTTAGAAAGTATTGTATATGTTATTTCATATATAATTGTTTGCAAAAACATTTTGCTCATCTTGAATTCCACATTAGTATGGGCGCTTAATTCAATTTAGTGGTTTTCCCTAATTATTAATGCGGGCAATTCTTCACATCGTACCCATACTTACAGCGACCGTGACCGAACTAACCTGTACGGCGACGATAATTCAATGCATTTTATACACTCACGCGCAGCGCACATCGTTCACGAGAACTTGCCGCGTGTCCACACAACTAATCTGCGCATGGCAAGTTTCATTGGTAATAAAAGAAGACTATTAAACAATATTTCGTCATGTTTATGAAAGAAAAACTCGTCTTGCTCTATGCTGTGTGTTATCACATCAGGTTATTACTATTATCACAACAGGATCAATTCTTGACATTTTACTGCATTTTATTCCAACATTATTTTTTAATTTTCTTTTAAATTATTATACAGTGTGTCCTACAACTATAGTAAACAACATTCTCGTGTGTACTAGAGCCCTCAATGTAACAGCTGAATTTATCAATAGATAAAGAAGAATTAATTGAGCAAAATACCTACGCGACTGATGATGTAGACAATATTTAAATTGAATGTCAACTTAATTCTGAAGAAACTTATCTCATCCTTGTTAATATACAGAATTCAGTTTGCGATACTTTTATGATGTTCATATGGTTTTTCAAATCCCATCCATTAATCTGTCAAATTTATATTTTATTTTAAGTTTAATGTCTTCAGAGCGGAAGAATTCTTTGACAAGTAGTTATTGTTGGTAACATCGAAATTATATTACCATCATTGGAGGTTTTGAAACAAGCAGAAGATTTTATCAAGAGTGACATTTTGTTCTAAGACCAATAATAAAAAAGTTTTTCCTTTTGTAAACTCAATCCGGGGACATACTGTATATAAGTGTATAACTATATAGCGTTAACGATGTTTCTGGGTCGTATATGGCTGTGGAAGAATATCAGTTTGAGTATTGTAAACCGGGCTGTTTGTCTAGTATTAACTCGGCTTGTAAATTCTTATTGAGGCTTAATCTGCTTTAAGGTTATGATTTTATGGCAGTTTAACCTCACTCTGTTATCGTATTTTTTGTAACTCCGTAAATATAAAGAAAATTTGATTTCTTTTTAACAAAACAAAACTAATCGGTACTAAACATTTATGCAAAACTTTTAATCCTGCAACAGCGCCAAATGCAGCCGCAGGTACGACAATTTTCAAAAAAAAAGAAAACTCTTCCAACCTAACAAAATGAAAGCATGGCCTGTTACGACCCATAAACATCGTAAGCGGAATATAAATATTTTTTTTTGTTTATGTACCTAATTTGACATGTGTCAAAGTTAACCTCAAGATTTACAGTAAAATAATGTTTTTTCTCATTTTCTGCGCCTTTTTTGCAGCACTCGGCTCGTGCGTCGTGCTTCAAACTTCGACTTTACGCCTGAAATGTAGCGTGGCAGGGACTTGCATCGAATGTAAGTATTGTATAACAAAGGAGAAAAGTGTATCGTATCGTTTCTTCACGCGAATGAAGTTTAATACCTGAATACCCAAAACATAGCCGAGGGTTAGAAAAGAAATAACATTTTACTCCAGAGTTATACAGGATGTTAATAAGTAACATGAGCAAACTGATAGGACAATTTCTGGACACTAAGCAATTTTCGAACGAACTTCGTTACTGAATTTGCGAAGTCTGTCCGCATTTTTTAAATTTTGAAATTTTGACTTTAGATTTAGATTTTACATCAAAAACTAAAGACTACGCTGTGTCTTTGTTTTTTGATATTTACTCGTGCTCATGAATGCTCAGAATGGCCGCCGAAAAAACAAAACGGAGTTCGTTGTGGTTATGCTTTGCATTCCTAGATGTTTTCGTATGAAACCTATAATCACCTTAGTTACAAAGTCTACTTTCAGGTGCATTGTCGTTATTTGTCAGATATCAAAATTTCTTATTAAAAACGACTGAAGGAAATTGCCTTCCTGATGTTCTAAACTTACTGTCAATTATACAGGATGTACTGTAGCTGAGATACGTGACCTCGGAAGAAACAGGAAGAAAAATCTTTAATTCGATGTGTCTTATCTACAGAATATATATAGTATTGTGATATCCAGGTTTAAATTTTAAATTTCGCGCGTTAGAAAAAAAAACTAGATTACCACCACTGCATCTTTGAAATGTTTGGAAAGAGTGGGATGGGGTTGGCGATAGGAAGGGATGCTGGGGGTTGAGGGAGAAACACGGGTTCTCTGGAGTTGTGGCTACCAAAGAGGTGAGATGGACCGAGAGGGGCTCTTGAGTTGTGGCTACCAAAGGGGTGAGGTGGACCCGGAGACTGTAAAATTACTTTCCTGTTGATGTAAAATACATTTTTGATTTTTATTGAAAAATATCATTTTGATTTTTGTTTTATATTTGTGATTATGCTGAGGTAGACGAGATTTAAACAGATATTAAAAATTACTTGTAAGAAACCACGTGGCTTTCTTTGTGTTTATGTAACCAGCACGCATCTCATGTAGACTTTTAATGTTTATTCAACTGTTTTATGTGTTATTAATGCAGGCATTTTGAATGCTTTTAATATCATATTTCACTAAAAATATTTTGCTCTGTTGTTGAAATTGAGCAACGTAATTAAGAAAGCTTTTGTATTGTATGCATTTATCTTGTGATCACTGATAAAGTTTAAAGAATAATGGAATTTAGTTTGGAATTCAAATGTTTTAAATATTACAAAACAACATACTAGACAATTAGATTTATTTTCATACACTAGCATTTGTTAACATGGATGTTCTGATACTCAACTGTGACATGTGAGCACCAGTAAATATTATAAAATGCACATGAATTTAATGGTCGATGGCTCTCTTTATTAAAGTGTGAACTGCCTTGGTGTTTATCTTAACATTTTCATCCGTGGTGACAGTCTACATTCTCCATTGTTTTTGTGTGTTTATTTGTTATAAATGTTTTCTCTTGCAGCATTTTCCACCCTTGGCAGCAGTTATTATTATGTACTATTTGTGGCACGAAGCACTATCTTAATAGTTCCGTGCTTTTGTTTATATATTTATTGCGGGGAATGATAGACTGTTCACAATTTTTGGCTACGGCCGGAGGCTAAGGAACTATTTTAATAGAGTACGGTCTCTTCCCTTTGTCTTTGCTAACATACTCTTCAGTTTTGTTTGATGATGAGTGCTATAAGTACATATCCGAGTAATGGAGAGAGCAGGACTAGTTTAATTTATGTTGCAACCAGTGAATTTGTAATGTGCATTATGTTGTGTGTTCTGAACATTCATTTTATCATTTCTTTATCTCCGAATTTCACAAAGTTCTTGTGAAATGAATTTGTGCAAACTTATCGCTTATTATGTGCTTTGTCTTATTTATAATTATTTTTGCTAACTACTCTTGATCATGTTGGTACCATATTATTGCTTGCTTTTATGTGACATTAATTATTTTATTGAATATTGCTGTGTCTTGTTGGTTCCAAGTAGGAACCGTTTATTTATATATTTGTGCATTAAAATTTGTATTGTTTGTTTTAAAAGAATCTTCGGAGGTTTCTTGCTGGTTCTTCCTCCGAACTGATACCTGAACCAGTGTAAAAGTTTATTCGGCCTTCACAACAGAATTTAACATTCAATATACAACGTTCTATTTTAACCATAATCTGTGTTTTATTTGATTTCCTGTCTTCCCCACTATCGTTAGTAACCAGTGTATCTAGTTTTAGGGAATTTTAGAAACACAACGTAGGGTAGGTAAATTGGTTTGACGATCACGATTGGCCACATTGATTCTGGGGTTTGCTTTCTGTTAGATTTGGGAGGGAAATTTAAATATTTGTCAGGACCTGGGGCTTGGGATACTACAGTATATGTTAGTTAGTAGTTGTAAAACACGCAGGGAGCATTTTTCTACAACTCCTTTTAATAGAAATTTTTGATATTTTGACGAATAACTTTAAAGACTGATTACTTTGTAACTAAGATTAATCGACCATAGGTTCCATTAAAAAATACTTATCAAAGAATTGCTTGATAAGTGGCAAACTATTTACATCGATTTTTTAAAAAAATCCACGTTTTCGAAAAAGTTTTGTTTTTACATAAATATTGATTTTAACTCTACACAAATTTACTTTTTGTAATACGGGGTAACCAAGAAATAAGTCTTTTGACGAACATACTAGTAAAGACGGTATTTTAAAGCAAATCGATTAGATAAAGTTCTAAGCCATTTTTTATACTAGTAAGCAGAGGTTGAACACTAACTTTCCTAACAGATGGATCGAGAGAGACACAAATCAAGTGTAAAAGCCATTGGCTTGCAATGTTACCCGAATTCACACCACTCGATTATTTTTTGTAGGGAAAGCTTAAAGAAAGGGTTAACAAAAACCCAACCGCAAACTAGGGCGGATTAATGAACCGAACTAGTAAAAATGCTAAGAGTTACTGGAATCGCACTGATCTGGGGAACCAGAAGGCTAGAGAGAAAGTCCCAACCTTTTGTCAAGTCAAAGAAATAAGTTAAGTCATCAATCATCATATGAGGGCCAAGACATCCACAAACTCCGAAATCAAATTGGGTGTATCCAACGCAACCCTGAGAGTTTGTTATTTAAGTGGTAGCAAAACTTTTTCGAATGAGTGACTTTTTGTCGAAAAATCAACACTATTTGTCAAGCAATTTTTCATAGTAGGGTATAGTAGACATTAGATGAACCATACACCTAATAATATTATTTTTCTATGCTATAATATCACGTTACTTTTAGTTTATAGTTTTTTTCTTATTTTTACATCGATTTCCCGCACACTCTTCTACCTTCTAAAATCCCACGTTCCCGCTTATGAGCTCCGCATTTTGTAATTGTATGTAAGGGCCGTCTGACACGGTGTTACATTTGACATCAAAATTGACTACAATTTCTTCATTGGAATCTGACATCGTTGCATACAGTACATTTAACGTCAAGACTGCATTTAAAAATCTACAAGGGAATATTTAGAACAAGTTTTTTACACGCAAAATTAACACGATTTTTAAAACATGTTCTAAATATTTCCTTGTCAAATTTTTAAATGCAGTTTTGACGTTAAATATGCTGTATGCTACGATGTCAGATTTCAATGACGAAATTGTAGTCAATTTTGACGTTAAATTTAACACCGTGTCAGACGGCCCTAAATACTGGCACGTGCTGGTAAGAAGGGATTCTATTGTTTGTGGTAACTAAAGGGGGCATTTTTGTCAAGGACAGGTATAAACAATGCATTTAGTATTATTTTCTACATTTTAACAAATTTCCAGCAAAGGTTTTTTTATATCCGTTTTTAGGAAAAAATATCCCTGCTATTTGGTCAGTTTATGGGGTATTGCTCTCTCTCATTTAAAAACGAACTAACGAAAGCTGATAATTAAAATCACATAAGATGCACATTCTTCTACTTAGTAAAACCTTGAAGTAAAAACTGTAATGGTGTATAAGAATGCATTACTTTCTCGTTATCTTAATTACAAATTAACTATTCAGATAACAAAAACTAATAAATAGTATTCTTTTTTCAAAAGACATTTCGAGCACTTCAAGATTTCACCAAAACCACATAGGTGTTATTTATAATTTATACATAGGTATTATTTATTATTTTAATTCAATGTAATTTTCTAAACTTCAGCAACACGATGTTTGAAAATTATGATTGAATACTACTTCGACTTTAGAATAATAATAAAATACATACTGCCTTGTTATTAAAAAAATAACAACACACAACTAAAAAACATACTCAATACAGTACTTGCGAAAACACGTGGCATAGGACATTAACATTAATCTTTTCGTGTAAAAATCATTATGGTAAAAACGGTGTAATCGCGTCGAATGTGTCACTTTTTATTTAAAAAAGAATATTAATTATACATGAAAATCGTTAAAGAATTCATTTTCAATTTTACTTCAAAATCAGTATAACAAATAAACGTTTTTAAAACATAAGAAAATAACGTCACGTGTTTTCAGAAATCCTTTATACTATTTTTGTTTCAGTGGCGCAACTGTAACAATATTGCAAAAAGACCCTTTTTATTTTTCTTAGTACTTCTTTTCCAAACTACATATTAGTGTTTATATATTTTAAAATCTTGATTTTACAAATTACACATTAATATTGTAGGTGGTGGTGTATTTACGTCGGGTGCTGGAGTCTTGACCCTCCTCAGAATTCCCAAGAAATCAAAAAAATAAAGAATATGCAGGGTCTTACTTAATGTTATGTAGATTCTTGGGCCAATTCTAAGTCGAAAAGTTCACATAAATGTATTATGTATGTTCTAAAATGCTTGTTTTTTTTTGATATACAGGGTGTTAAAGTTTTTATTTTTTTTCGGTTTTGTCAAAACACTAGATAAGAATAAGCGTTCAATAAAAAAAATCAAAACGTTTCCTTAACAACGGACAAAGCTAACTTAATTTTATGTAAATGGTTTTCGCTTAAGAACAAGTTGCAGAGTAATCTCGGTAATATTTTAATTATGTTTTTAAATGGCAAGATGCAAGAGGCCTTTTTAGTTTATAATTGAATGGTAATTAATAATAAAATAACACTTTCAAAAAAAATCAGTGGCGTAACAATTTTTTCGTTAAAATTGTATCGGAACGTAGTCATACCTACTCCACTGGCTAAATTAAATAAACATCGTTTCAGGTCAGAAAGTGTGTGTTTTTATGCCATAACAATCTATACTAAAATTTAGTGTAATATCTCAAACGGTTTTCAAAATTTTGGTAAAAACCAAAAAAATAAAAACTTTAATACCCTGTATATTAAAGACCAAGCATTTTAGGACACATTTATATGAACTTTTCGACTTAGAATTGGCTCAAGAATCACCCATTAAAATTAAGATTACAGCCCACCGAACGTAAGCTTACGGGTGAACCCTGGATGCGCACTAGCAAATCCTTCAGAAGGGTGGGTGTAACTTTTGTCGCTTAATGTACAGTGCGGTCCAACTTCGATAAGATTAAATGGGTAACTTTCTTATTAGCGCAGATAAATAAAAACGGCTTAGGTACTTGTGTTCTCTTTTTTATGCTTATTCCATTACCGTTGCCAGAAATAAGCTACCATCTTTTGTTTTTTTCCTAGAGAGAAAAAGTGAAAAATGGCCAATTTCTTAATTTTGCTGTAACTCTTTTATTTTCGAAGCTAGAACAAAATCATTTTAGCATTGTTGAGGCACTTTTTAACGTAGAATTCAATGTCTTCAGTCGTTGTTCTCTAGCCCTTTTCATAACAGCGCTGTAACTCAAAGTTGAATTTTCTAAATGGATAGATTCCTTCAATTTGCTGTAACTCCTTTATTTTCGAAGCTACAACAAAATCATTTTAGCATTGTTGAAGCACTTTCTAACGTAGAATTCAATGCCGTCAGTTGTTTTTTTTTTCTAGTCCTTTCCATAACTGCGCTGTAACTTAAAGTTTAATTTCTTGAATGGTTCATTTAAAAATTCAACTTTGAGTTACAGCGCCGATATGGAAAGGACTAGAAAAAAACGACTGACAACATTGAATTATACGTTAAAAAATGCCTCAACAATGCTAAAATAATTTTGTTGTAGCTTTGAAAATAAAGGAGTTACACCAAATTGAAGGAATCGGTTTATTTAACAAATTCAACTTTAAGTTATAAAAAAGGCTAGAAAACGACTGACGACATTGAATTCTATGTTAAAAAGTGCCTGAACAAAGCTTAAATGATTTTGTTCTAGCTTCAAAAATAAAGGAGTTACAGCAAATTGAAGAAATCGGACACTTTTCACTTTTTCTCTCTAGGGAAAAAACAAAAGATGGTAGCTTATTTCTGGCAACGGTAATGAAATAAGCATGAAAAAAGAGGTCATGAATATCTTAAGGGCCATTTACAACCACTTCGACATCAGCGTACTTTAGAGTCCAATTCTGAATTGTGCCGATGCTCAATTTTCGTTATTTACAATTACAACTTCAAGAATGAATTTCTGTGCAATGCCATCTCTTAGAATATTATTACAAATATAGTTTTAATTCGCTAGCTTTCGTTATTACTGGCGTAACCCCTTGATATTATTTAAGTTATGTTTATATAGAATTGGATGTACCCAGTATCTTCTTGCTTTCCGTTAGTTGCGTTTTATATTATCAATCTGGTGTTGTCTCTTTAACACCAACACACAAGCTAAATTACCGATTAAGGCAACTAACATCCATAATTATAAATAGTATAACCTACAAAAGGCATTTAAAATCAACATTTCAAAAAAAAATCTATTTCACATTTATCTGGAGTTGCAATAACGAAAAATATTTTTGTTTCTATTTTAATTGCAAAATTCATTTTCAGATTTGCAGCTTTTTACAAATAAAAAACGAAATAAAATCCAATTTTACGACTTTTTGGGTTATAACAGAATTACATTCAAAAACAGGCAAATAAAAGCAATCTAAGTTTTAAATAAGGCAAACTGCGCATGTGTCAAAGTTGAATTAATTGCAACTTGAAGTGGAGATTTGCAGTTTGCATGCTTCAACTTCAACTTCGAAGTCGAAGTTTAGCCAATTCGACAGCGAATTTTTAATGTAAACACCTACCGGTGATGCCATATACTTAACACGAAATTCACACTTCGCGGTTGAAGCGTGCCGTTGTCGAATTGGTTGTAATTGGGCCTTAACCCGTTTTCATTTATCTGCGCTAATAAGAAAGTTACCCATTTAATCCCATCGAAATTGGACCACACTGTACCGTATATTTTCGTTTATCTCCTATTTATGTTCCTCTTCTGTGCAGGGTGACCCGTAACCTTACGTTCGGTGAGCTGTAACTAAAAAAGCTACTAATATACGTTGACTCACGGAAGAGCAAGGTTACCTACATTTAGGCAAAGTCATCCATGCTCTATAGAAGACATTACCTCCCGTGGTTGAACACTGTAAACTCTTCGTTGCCTACACACCCAATCGACTCAGCGCCCTAATCGACCTATCGGCACTGAATTGGCCCCTTCTAATTGATCTGACTCCCTTACCCTGGTATTTTAAATTGGCAATTTTTCTACTATATACACACTTTAAATATCATCTTTTACCTGCAATTTAAGTTTTTGTTTATGTAGGTTGTTTTGTTACAAGGTGTAATGCCGGTGCAACTATCTCGTTGTCTAAAAATTTTTTGGATATTTCCCTAGATGTTCTCATTTCTCTATCTTATGGAACTTTGTATTCATCTATTGTTCACAATTTGTGCACTATCGCCATTATAATATTTTTTCTATTAGTTGAGTTGTATAAATATATCTACACTCCTGCTAGCCTACAAACGATTCGGAACTCAATTCTCGAAAGCATGCGATTTTAGTCGTATACTCTAGCGTTCGCATAGAACAATTCGCGTACGAACAACGTCATGCGAATATCAAGGTTGATGTATACCCATTCGCATGTGATAGAGTATGTGCGTGCTTACTTCGAATGCCTCCGCGATTCCACCAATAAAAAAAAAATATTTCTTGTGATGGTGCTATTTTCAAATTTGTGTACAGTAAAAACCTCTAGTCAATCTTGAACACTTTTCAAACAAAATACTCTATGCAAAATAGTTGTATGAAGGATTATGCATCGTTAAGATTCCGCACCTTTTTTATACGTAACTGTTTTACTTTAAAACAAATTTTAATTTCCTTTTCCTTGTTTTTGTTAAAGAACTAGATACCTTTGTCACAAATGGCATTTAATTGGTGTTGTAAATTGTAAAATTTCATTCTGTAACGTACTCACGTGTACCTACGTAAGTTACCGTAGTACTTACAACTACTAAATTAACAGTAATTTGTGTACAGTGGACCTAGCGTAAGCTTGCGGGTGAACCTCCGATGCGCACTGGCAAATCCTTCAGAAGGGTGGAGAGAGTTCACTTTTAAGCCGACTTTCCAGGCAGTAACTTGTGTACATTCGAAAAAAAAGTATCACCACTATTTTTCCTATACCTCACAGTAAGTTTACTATTCATTTCGATTTATTTCTAGTAATTGCTATTATTTCTATTATTAGTTATATTTTTAATATTATTGGTTTGTTATTATATTTATTATAGTATTGATTATCTATCGAATTAATTTATAAATTCTATTTAAAATTCGGGATTCAGCGTTGAAGTTTCTCGTCTTATTAGTACTGTATCTTTATAAATTTCGATATTTTCATTTAATTAATTATTAATTAATAATATGGAGTTTAAATCGAAAGTTAAGAATAAAATTTTGAGTGGTCAGTGTCGTGAAATCATAAGTGCGGTTTTAAAGTTCATGAAGGAAGAAGCAGAAGCTGGTGCACCTATTATAGCATTACAAAAAGTTCAACAACGTGTTGCTCGGGCTACGGGTATTTCCTTACGATCAGTACAATCGATACAACAAGAAGCAGCCAAAATTTCCAAGGGCGAGGGTTCTATGTTTACAATACCAACTAAGAAAAGAAAGAAGGCCCATACTAAAACAAACCTTGATGTCGCTGACCCAGATACTTTGAGAAGATTAATTACTAATTTATACGTTACAGAGAAAAAAGTTCCTACGGTTCGCAACATTTTGAAACAGTTTTAGGAAGCAGTGGATTACATGGGGAGTGAAGACAGTTTACGCAAAGAAATTCACAATATAGGATTTTGCTGGCGAAAAACCAAGACAAATAGAAAAATTCTAATGGAAAAA
>VTPC01091264.1:40737-87948 GCA_011009095.1 Ignelater luminosus | reverse complement strand
GCAGTTTACTGTATACATTTAATAAAAGAAAAATCAATAAATTCAAAAAATAAAGCAAAAAAATAATTAATTCTAAATTAAATACAAACTTAATATCAAAATAAAACTTGGACAATCACAGAAATTATAATTAAAACTTATATAACAATCAATTATTTTAAAATCAATACTTTGTGGGAAGGCCTTTACTCTTTTTGACACTTTCTAATCTTTTGGGCATTGATCTAACTATTTTCTCACATAAGGCAGGAGGTATCTTTTTCCATTCTTCCAGAATGACTCTTTTTAGGTCTGTTCTTGAAGAAATAGTGTGTTTCCGCACCTGTGTTTTCAAATAGCTCCATAGATTTTCTATAGCAATAACATCAGGAGACTGTGGCGGTGTTTCCAAGACATGCAGGCAATTATAAAGCAATCAAGATCATATTTTATAAGCCTTATGTTTTGGATCGTTGTCCTGATAAAAATAAAAATCATCACTGATTCCTAATTTTTGTACGCTTTCGTGAAGATTCTTTTTTAAAATTGCTAAATACACGTCCTTATTTATTATTCCATCAATTATTTGTAATTTTCCAGGACCAGCAGCTGACATGCAGCCCCATACCATTACCGATCCTCCACCGTGTTTGACGGTCGGCTTTAAATTCTGCCGTCGCAACTCTTCATTTGCTTTCCTCCAGATGTAGGTGCTACTGTCAGACCCAAAAGTATTAATTTTATTTTCATCAGTGAATAACACCCGATTCCAAAAGGAAAAATCTTTATTTGAGTGCTCCTTAGCAAACTTCAATCTTTTAATTCTATTTGTTTTACTAATGTATAGCTGTTTTCGGACAACTCGTCCATTAAATTGATGTTTCCTTAAAATAATCCTTATAGTTTTGGGGTGTGCTTTTTTACCAAGATATTTTTCTACTTCGACTGCCAGTTTGGGAGCACTCAATTTCGGATTTTTCGTTATTTGGCTTATGATCCATCTTTCATCCGCTTCATTAAATATTTTTCACGCACTCTTTTTTGGTTTATTTGCTATAATATTAAATTTTGTAAACCGGCTTATGATATCACGAACTGTAGAATGACTACGATCAACTATTTCCCCAATTTCCCTAACTGTTTTACCCTTATTGTGATGCTTCAGAACCAATTCTCTTAGTTAGATAGACGTTTGACCACGTTGTCTTCCCATTTTTGTAAAACTACACTAATATAGACAGTTTGTAGTAGAAACCAAATTTGAACTAAAATTTTCAACATTATCGAAAATGTGCCGTGCACGCCGGCTAGATAAGACAAGCTATCGAAACCATCCGAGTTTCATTTTGATGTTAAATTTGCTATTATTTCTTTGATATTCTACAATGATTATGACTAAAGAAAATTAATTTTGTTATTTTCAAAAAAATCTAATGCTGGCTCCTTTATTGATCCAAAAGTATGATAATTTTATTTCTCAGGCAAAATCTTTGTTGTAATTTTTAGAGAAAATCTATTTATATTTAATTGTCCGACTTTCACGTTGAGCAACTGTATATCTATTTGTATGTTACAGATGGGAGCATACTACATCAAGAGTTCTTACAATGGAGTTTGTTGAGGGTGGTCAAGTAAATGATTTAAAGTATATTCAAGATAATAATATAGATCCTTTTGAAGTTACGGACAAACTAGGAAAACTCTATTCACAAATGATATTTATCAATGGATTTGTTCATAGTGATCCACATCCTGGTAATATTTTACTTAAGAAAACTGACGAGGGTACCTGTGATATTATTTTATTAGATCATGGACTCTATGCAGTTAAGCATATTTTAAGAAGTTTGGGAATGATTACTTGAGAATGTTATTGTTTTAGAATTTAAGTGATGAATTTAGAGTAGAATATTCAAGACTGTGGTTGAGTATATTAAACAGAGATCGTAAAGCTATGAGACTACATAGCAATAACCTTGGTATTGAAGGAGATTTGTATGGTTTATTTGCTTGCATGGTAACAGGACGCACTTGGGATACTATTATGGAGGGAGTTGATAGGTAATTTGTTCTTTGCCAAACTACGTTGATGATAAACTTGATTGCGATATTATAGTTTTAATTTTCAGTATGCTTACATAAAATACAAACAATAACTTAATAAAAAATATTTTAGGCGTAAACAAACAACAGGAGAAAAGGAACTTATGCAAAAAGTATTGCCAAATGTTTTACCTCAAATATCTGGAATTCTAGAGAATGTTAATAGACAGATGCTTTTGATTTTAAAGACAAATGATCTTATGCGGGGTATTGAACACACTTTATGCACAAGTGCTAGAATGGGTGCATTTCGGGTAATGTCTAAATGTTGTGTACGATCAGTATACAAAGAAAAGATTGATAATGCATCAACTAAGATAGACAAAATAAAGATGATATTAGTGCAATATTGGTTACTTTTTAAAATAAATATGTATTATACACTGCTTAGTTTAGGACAAATTTGTAATACGGTTGTTAATTTAGGACAACGGTCATTGCAAATCATAAAAAGATGATTTTGACATATTTGTAATTCTAGTATTATTTGGACTTATATGTACATAATAATTGTAGAATTTTTTATGTTTAGACTTTTCCTGTAATATATTATGGAAGTCTTAAGTGCCTGAATGATGTGTTCATACATTGTAGATCTAGTTTTACATGTTAAGTACTGCAATCGAAACAATTAATTTTATATTTTTTAAGAATTGACTTATGGACAGTTTTTTTTGATGGCCAGTGAGGTACTATTTAATTTAGTTATAACATAGAATTATTGGTGGTGGTATTAAAAAGAAATTAGCAAAGAAAATGCTTGGTTTCTTTATTTGGAATTAAGTTTGTTAGAACTACATATTATCCTGTTATCATTTCAAAATGTAAATGTAGATGCTTGCAGCAGATCTAAAATTTTAAAAAGATTATTTATTTTAAGTTTGTTGAAAACTGGGTTTACTTTCAGTAAATCCATTCTCTTAAAATAAAACATAATTTGAGAATTTTCTGAGTACCTACTTGTCGTTAGTTTTCTTTTTGTATGCTGTTTTCATATTGTCAGTTTTATAAATAAAGTGTAGGTACATATTTTTATATCTAATTTATAAAGCTTAGTCTTGTTTATATAGCATGGCATCCTTTGTAATGAATTCTATATGTAGAGAGACTTTTTTTTTGCACATATATTAATTGTATAATTCACAGCTTTAGAAGTAAATAATTTCTAACACTATTATTTTACTTGGAGACTAATTTATTTGCTTTTTTTTTAAATTATATTGTAACGACTAAAATAAACTTTGTTTTTGTTAAATTGTATTTTTAATTACCTACTATAATTTATCAGAGGCGGGTAGCAGAGGTGACAGCCATGCGTGAGTTGAATGCTTGTAAAATATCCTCTGCTTTATGTCATAATGAATGAAGGGACCTTATGGGATAAATGCTTATTTCCCATCGGTGAAAAAAAAAGTGAACTTCTCTTAAAGAGTATTATGCTTTAGAAACCTTGTTAGTTTTGTTATGAAAATACAGAATAAACCTTTGACTGTGCATCAGTACTAGTTGACAAGGTACACTTTTAACCATGCCGTATTTCTACTGAGAAATTAACCTCCCTTGACATAGAACAACAACGCCTCTGTCGGAGAGAAAATCTTTATGCTCAATTTGCAATCTTTTTTTTGTTTGGTGTCGGTACTCTGTTTCACAATCAACTGGCTTTAGCATAAGTCAAATTTGAATTTTAGTCAAAAAACTGCTCTTATCCCACTGTGCGTCGGTACGATGTAGATTGGGCTTTTCACACATTTAAAATTTCGAAATAAAGCTGTGTACAAAAACCCAGCTCACTTGTAATTTTTATCTAGATTAACCCTAAAGTTACTGGGCTATTCCTTCTAAATTGACAGTTTTTTTCTGAAATTAAAAGAAATATGATTCAACTATATAGGGTGTTTGAAAAGTATGAGTCCAAACTCCTAAGCGTGTTTAGGGGATCAAGTACATCAGAAAAGTACATACAAACTTATAGCTGTTAAACTTTTTCAAGTGTTCCTGGCATGTTGTAAATTTTTTTAAATATATTCTGGATATTCTCCCACAGCTCTTCTTTGGTTTTTACCACTCATAACTTTTTAATAGAGCATATTTGGACTGGGTTTCTTCATTTTTGTTTCATGAACACGCTGTAAATCTCGTCCTATACTTTTCGGACACCCTGTCTTACTTTTCTTTTTAGTTTTGTTTGACACATGTTTATTTTTCTCCTACTGTACCGTAATCGATATTATAAATACAAATCTTGTACATCTTTCTTCAAACAAGTTCTTGAGACTTTGCAGGATAAGCGTATGGTAGTTACGAAAAAACCCGAGGAATTTGTCAGACATTGGGCCGGTAGATTTCTCGGAGGGGATATGATGAGAGGTCTTTCTATGGAGAAACGAAGAAAGAAAAATAGATGAAAATTGCAAACTTTTTTCCGATTTTAAAAATAAGTATATGTGTGGACTTAATTGATTCTCTTAATATTTTTTAAAGAAAAAGGCATCGACTGTTATGGTCTTTTTAACAGACTTCAAAATAAGGTTATCATTTTCGATGTATCATAGAATAAACAAACATAACATCATATTGGTTTGTTCTTGTTTACCTTTAAAACTACTTGACCGATTTCAAGGCGGTTTTAACCAGTGTACAGAGTATGAGTTCGGAAAGGTTATATGCTATATGAGGGGTCAGTGACGGCTTGCGGCCTTTTTCTTTGTTGGTGGGGTCAGGTGAAACTAGTAAGCCGATTTTTCCTCACGGTCCTTAGACGATAGAGTTGCTTTATACACCGGCCACCTGATAATTTGATGTCGCTTCGGGGAACAGTTATTGTTAATGATATTGGGAAAATTTGAATATATGTTTGGTTTTGTGCCAATTTTACCTTGACGGTTTTTCTATACAACCAATATAAAACATTATTATTCTAATTACCAAATATACATATAGAAAAATTAGAATTCGCGTGGAAAACAAATCCACGCATCTCTGTTGTTCGGGAAATTGCCCTACCAATTAAGCCAGCAACCCCTTCCCCAAGCAAAAGCTGTGTCTATAATTGTTGGTAATTCATGAGAATTTCTCTTAATCTTCTTGCATTAGTCGATGTAGATAAATCAAAGTTTGTGGAATGTTTGTAACTTGATATACTTCTGAATATTTTACTTTTAGCTTGATTGCATTTATTAAATGTTTATGTATATGCGTAAAGCTTTTTTTGTGCTTTTGCATACAAGATATACTACAATAGGTGACAATTGCTTTCTTGTTTTTCTTAATAATATTACCATAAAACGTTCTTTCTTTTTAGTTTTGTCCTTGTTTAAGCAACGTACTTCATGTACTACTTATGAACGACCTTTAAATTCAACTGATCCAGATTTTTTAAATCTGTCGATGAGTTTATCTGCACAAGATTCTCAGTGAAATCACCGTCATATTCCGGTAATATTACCGCAAACAATACCAAATAAATCACCAAGACAGTAATATTCACTTCAAAAGCAACTAGTTATAGGTCATGCGGAGGGAGTCAGTGACGGTTCATGGCTTTTTTTATTCCTGGGATCAGTAAAACTATACTGATTTTGATATGATTTTCACTCACATAAGGATTTGAGCCTGGTAAAGTTATAGACTATATGAGCGGTTAGTGGAGGCTCATAACATTGTTGTTTGTGGGGTCAGAACTATACTTAAACGATTTCGATGCGGTTTTTATACGTGCGCAGGGTACGGATCTCAGAAAGTTATAGGCTATATGGGGTCAGCGACGGTTTGTTGTTGTTTTTTGTTGAAATGGTTAGGTCAAAACCGAGAAATATTGATAAGTTATTAATTATTTAATACAGTTAAGGCAGGGTATAAACCCAGAAACATTATGCAACCTTAAGAAGATGTCAATGTTTGCCTAATATTTGAAATTTTTTTATTTATTTATTTGTGGCGCGGTTATTTTGTTTTGGTAGCGGCGGTAACGGTAGTACGGTCTCGGCCGGCAGATTTGACGAGGGAGTTTATTCCTCCGGTCTTGCTATAAATCTTATGGTAAAATAAAACAAACGGATCTGTTAGGTACAGGCAGCAATTTATATACGCAAGCAATGCAACTAATACAAGTTACAAGCGGGGTACAAACTAAGCGGGGAACAAGCGAGTCGGGTTACAAGTACCTCACAGGGGTACATGGTAATAATATTGGGAGGAGGACGGAGCTACCTGGCGGCGATGGACCGGCTCGACAGACAGCGACGACATCGGGATAGCTTGTCGTGTGATTTGACCGACGGAGGACCGGATTCACTGACAGCGTCGGCAGTCAAACCACAAGCGAGGATATATGGAGCGGACGGTTAGGATAGGGCTTACCAAAGTATTTACTACCTATAGGATACTCATTCTACAACTGTAACCACTGCATCTCTCTATCGACGGTCGGACGCTTGCTTTTATACCGGCCAGTCCTCTCATACTAGCGAATACACGAAGCGGGGAAGCTACAAATGGGGGCGAACTAGTGGGGAAACCGGCGTGCGACTTGCATCGTTAATGATTCATAATACATTTACAATACATAAATTAATTACAATGCGACGAATAATTAACAAAAATATTAAATTATTAATTTATTATAAGTAACACTGATATTAATCGAAACATGATAAACTAGAAGTTCTTAGTGGTACATAATAAATTACCTAAGGAAATACAATTTAACATTCTACAGTATGTAATAATATAATAACGGAAAAATATAGAAATAATATTTACAATTCAAAGGATGAATAGCTTACGGACGGTGAGTGATAAACAAATCTAAGCGCTTATCGGTATATACAATATGTACTAATTATACGTGCTATATACAATTTATATCGTCGAATAACTCTGTTTTTTGTAATTTCTTTATTTGTAACATCAGTTCTCAGACTATAATTACAACTGATGTAAAACTTAACCTAAGCCTAAAATACTAGAAAAACATGGTATCTAGAGTGATGACCCATTGGACACCCTCCAAAGCTTTAATTGCAGAGCACTTTTTGATTAGATAAACAGTTTACAATGTCTTAGATAATGAGTTTAAGATATGATTATCTAAACATAATTATGAAAATTTAAACAAAACGATTTGTCAGGTCGTCAGGTTTAAACCGTTTTAAACGTCTATATACCATTTCATCTTCTTGCTCGTCAAAGAGTGTGGATGCAAGTGGATTTGGGTGTGCTTCAATTTTAGACCTATATTTGGCACTGGATTTTGTTATTTCCTATCGTATTGTGGGTATTTCTAGGTCGGCGTGTAAGACTGTATTCGGTACATACCAAGGAGCATTGACAATAACCTGGAGAATTTTATTTTGGAACCTCTGAAGTATTTCAATGTTTGAAATGCTGGCGGTATTCCACAATGATATGTCGTACGTCCATATGAGCTTCAAGACTGTTTTATACAACAAAAGTTTGTTTTCAGTTCATAATTTTTAAGTTCTCCCAAGGATCCAGTACATCTGGCAAAGTCTTAAACCTAACTGTTTTCTCTTGGTGAATATGTGTTTTCGCCATGTCAGTCGTCTATCTAGGTAGAGTCCTAGATATTTTATTATTACTTCTTTCTTAGGTAATTGTCTCCAGTTTAATGTTACTGGAGGACAACTGCCACGTCGTAATGTCTAATGTAAAGGTAATATGTGTTGATTTATTTTCGCTTGCTTTTATATGCCAGTGAAGTAACTAATCCTCGAGCAGATGTCGGTGTGCTTGGAGATTCGTGGAAGTAACATCGGTGTGATATTATTTGACGATAGAATTGTAGTAGATATCACCTGCGTAGGTAGCAATTATTGTATAATAGTTTTCTGGCATATCCGCCGTATTTAGCAAGTATAAAATGGGCCCAAGAACACTCCCTTGTGGAACTCCAGAGGAGATTAATTTGAGTTTAGAGAAGGCGTCTAGGCATTTAACTACGAATGTTCTGTCTCAGCAAACAAGATGCCGTCATAACGACGTCAAATATAGGTGTGATTCTACGTAAGTTACGTCCGGTATTGACGTGATAAACACGTAGTATTAACGGTAAAATGTCACAGGCACAGGACGTCATTTTTAAGTTTAAAAATGACCTGACGTCGCATGTACGTTAGCGTGACGTTATTTTTATAAATAAAAATTCATTTAAATAAAACGACTGTATTTGCTTCATATATTTATTAATAACTAAAAAAAAGTTGAGAAAAAAAGTTACAAAATAAGTAAAAGTTACATATGCATATAAAATATAATAACTAAGAAACATAGGAAGAAAATGTACAAAATAAGTTGCATAAACTTTGGCTTTAAGGAGGGCTTTATTATATTCAAATTGTGTTTTGTAAGGGGGCCAATGCACCTCCTCTTCTTTGGGGTTAACCATGTTGTATTCGCTAATGCAACTGCACCATCTTCAGACTCGACCCCTACAAACATTTTTTTGCTGAAAGACAACATTGTAAGTAAACAAACTTCAAAAAAAACTTAGAAAGTTTATGAACCACATTAAATAGAATCGATGTGGCAAAACTTTTGAAAACGAAACAAATAAGGGTAATAACGAAGTGATGAAAAACTTTACTAGGCGTGATCAACACCTACCTAACCTCACAATCAACACACATTTTTTTAAAGATTCTGAAAAATTGCAAATATTATTCTAAATATACTCACTTTTATATACTACTAAAGTTACTTTCACTTCCCAAAACTAAATATTCTGTATACTACTACACATAATAAAAAAGAAACCACAAACACTGCTGAATGCCTGATGAAACCGCTGAATGACGGACATCAGTCACGGAGTATTCAAACTACCTTTTTTTCTTTTATTATTATTATTATTATTATTATTATTATTATTATTATACACATTTGCAAAAAATAGAACTCTACATACATCTGATTTATCTATGTAATTCAAGAGTATGTTCCATATACTTAATTATTAAAATATATATGTAGCTACTGAATTTTCATTTACTCATTCCAAATTACGCGAAGAAAAAGTAATACTTTTTTCAAAACTCTAAAAGGCTGTTGAATTAAATATAATAATAATTTAAAACCAAATACCGAATCACCTGTTGGAGACATCTATACGACGTTACGAAAATAACGTTTTAAAAACGTCTTAGATATGACGTTGATAACACGTTCCACATTGGTAACCTGACGAAAAATCACCTAAAATTCACGTCTCTGTTATGTGTTTTGTCTCACCTTTGCTTGCTGGGGTCCGTTAAACAAGATTTTAACAGAGAATATATAAGATGTGGTAATGTTTGTTTTATTTTGTGGTGTAAGCCAGTATGCCATACTTTATCGAATACTTGGTTTATGTCTATACAGCTGAGCAATATCTCTTATTTTCAAGGTTACTATTTATTTGTTTCACTAATCGATGAATATGTTCTGTGTCGAATAACTAAAAAGAAAAGTAACTTCGTTACATATTTATAAGTTGTAGCTTGATACCAAGCAGGTAATGTCCAATTACAGTGGTTACGAAAATCTCCTATTGCAGAAATAAATATAAAATTAAAAATATCCAGTCCTGATGAATTTCTTAAAACTTTTGTTCAGTATTTTTGATACATAAAAAACTTTCCCTTTTTAAACTATTTACATTTATTTTCAAACAATTACAAAGAAGATTACAGCGAACTGGACTTGTTCGTCCTGTGTCTTTTAACCAACTATGTCTTAAAAGCTACTGAAAAACTAAAATTAACCATCTATACAAAGCTGCCCACTTGCATTTCTGTCCACTGTGCACGCCTATTTTTTCGTCCCTTACACATATGGCATCGATTCCTACAAAGGGCGGCATACATTGCTTAACACTAAGTACCGGAAATTCTTAACTGTGCTTAAGAGAATGTCCGTGCACCCGACGTCACGCTGACACCAACGCCTTTTACAAAAGTTTTAAACGGGCGACACACTGAGATCCCTATTGTTACCAAATGCACAGCATTTTGCACCCGCACCATATAATTGTTTTATAGCAGTTCACATAAACGCGCACATGCCCGATACCGTGAACACAAATCCTAACAAGTCCTATGTAGTTTTAGGCCAAACGTCAATTTGAAACTGAATATTTTGCCGATTTTAAAAAGATTAGGTATTAGGTGTAGAGTTTTAAGATAATAAATCTAAAGGTGTATAAATAGAGATTCTGTTTTTTAGCGCTTAGTGGTAGTATTTTAAAGGTGGTTTTATTTTTTTTCTTATTAAAGATTAATATGTTTGTAAAGAAGATTAATAGTGGTAAATTCACCTTATAATTTATAAATATAAAGATTTAATAAAACATAAATAATTCACAAGACCACGTCACTACACATGATAACTTCAATACTACTTTTTCCTTCAGACCATTTAACACGCAATAATTGCTAATCAAAAACTAAAAAATAAAACAATTAACAACAGAAAAACTTTAAATAACGATATAGGAAGTATTGGATTAGCAAGTATAAATATTAAATTATTAACGATTGGCACATAGTAACTTAAAATAAGAATTATAAAATATATTGTAAATTAATTATAAAGGGACACCCAACTAATTATTTTCCAAATTAGATAGTAACCAGTTAAATAGCAAAATAAGATGAAAGATTAACTACTATGTAACTTGTGTTAAAGAAGTTCTTAACCGAGGGTATGCAAAGATATGGTAAATTTTCAATAATATCGAGCAATAACTATCTATTATGTTCAATATCTTTTGGCGGTTTTCCAAAATCTAGGTATAATCTTTTATAGGCACTTAAGAAGCTATGTACATCTAAAAGTAATCACTTAATAGAAGTTAAATTTTTTCAAGGAAGCGTAAAGCATATTTTGCTTTTTTGGGCCTGGGTCCTTGTAATATGGGAAACATAGAAAACACAATTTTTAAATTTTATTTGCTTTACATTAAGCAGATTTCTGTGAATGGTAACTAGGTGCTAGATTTCTCTATGATGCTAGATGGAATTCTGAAATTCTTGTTACTAGAACACATATTGTCTACTGCTTCCTGGATGGCGCTAGTTATATCATCAAATAAAAATACTTTTACTATCTATTTTTGTAAATAAAAGACTGGATGGTGACGAGATGAAGTTTAGTCACGTGTTAATGTTTGTTTCTGTAGTTGACAGAACGAAAGAGTAAAAAGATTCGAGATCTTTGATCTCTCGTGGAATTTCGGCAGTGTTATTTATAAAAGTTGATTACGAAGGGAGGGAAGCATGTATGATTAATAAAAAAGAAAATCTTGTTTATTAAATGTCATAAAATAATGTGCAGCTGTTTTGGAGCCTGATAGAAACAACTTGTAAGTTTTTCTTTGTTTTATTTGATGTAATAAATTGACCTTTTCTGAAAGAAAAAAGTGTGAATTAAGATCAAGAAGATTAAGATTATGTTTTTATAATAACGAATTTATTAAAAAAACATTTTCTTTTTCAATTTCTCATTTAAAATTTCCACATGCTTTGTGTTTGAAATGTTATTTTATGTATGATAAAGCACATTATTATTGTTCAAAGATTAACTACCAGGTACTTACGTTTGGTATTTTTTTTGTTCTCATCTTGTAAACTTGTGTTATAAAATAATTACATACTTTTTATATGTAGTGTATTTTATATTTAATTAAATATAGAAAATACCACTCATTCTCAGTTTCTTTTTATTTTATAATTAGATCATAACAGGTACTAGAAAAAACCAAAAAAAGTATAATATTTGAGTTACTTATCTATAACTGATATTGTAACAGTATAGATAATTTAACAACTTTAAAATGTGAAATATAAATTGTTCCATATTAATAAATCGTTTAAAAATGTATTTATGAAAATAAGTTTGTTTGCGTCAAGTATTTTCAAATATCTACAAAATTAGGGTGAACGACCCCAGTTTGGAATTTTGAAAACTAAAAAAAGGTTTCTTGAAAACCTTTGTTTTAAATATCTTTGTTTCAGATTATCTAAAAATGTGAAAGTTTTATTATGGGATAACTTCAGTTTACCGTTATGTTAGGTTCTTTCTTTATTTAATCCTTTGTTATTTATGGAAGGTTTTCTTTCCAAAGTTAATATTTAATCTTTGATTTAATGAATGTCATACTTTTCAGTGTTTTTATTTAAAGTTACTTCTTGGGGGGAGACAATAGAAGTTTATATCGTTTTCTATTTTTAGACCATAAATAACTTATAATTATTGCGATAAAGAATTAGGTATAGTAGTATATACTGAGTGTCTTACGGAAAAAATGCGCTGTTGCGTTTATAAAAATTCAAATGTTTTTTTTAAGAATTTTATAAAATAGTAATAACAAGGGGGTACTGATATTATATTACTCACTGAGTTTATACCAATAACTTATGCAAAAGACAGCCGAATTTATTGATGTGCGCGTTCTGTGTTCTGCAAGACACGTTGTAAATTTATACTGCATAGAATTGCGTATACCACATGCATTACTAAACAGTTCGGTATGGTTAATATACTCTATTATCAGCTGGGGCACTTGATACATTTGTGACCTCTGATATAATTTGGACTAATGAATATCAATATGATCTGCTTGCTGCTTATTCGATATTAAATGGCCACTGTGCTAGCAAGTTAATACCTCTCAAAAACTTGTAACGTACTCATGTTTAAACAGTACCACTTGCTGTTAATTAAAAAACAGTATCAATCAATAGACGGAATAAATGTTATTGCCGCTGCTGCTGTCAAGTATTTTCAGTACAAAATTCAAGATTTCCACGAAGCTCTGCTGAATATAGCACATACCTACCTTCCTCTTCTTCTCATTCTTTTTAACGTAATTCTTTTAAATAGAATTAAACATTTCTTTAGCAAATTGCACTTACCTTAAAATGTCTTTTATTTTATTTAAAAACTATCCATCATTAAAATAAAAAATCTGCTTTTTTATTTACTATATTAGGTATTACACATCAAACTCTTTATTTTACTATGTCAATGTTTCATTTCGTTTTGAGTTAATTGTTTGCTTAGCTTCTTACTTACACGATTCTCAACTTGTTTGTAAGATATCTTTACTAACGTTATGCTCGTTTTCTAGAACATTCATGTTTCTTTTCAATGCTCGCAGCAAAATGTCAATAAGTACATTTCAGGTGTTGGCATCATTTCCAAAAGGTGTTCTACGAGGATCGTTCAATGGAAACGGAATTCATGTGAGTTTTTGTTTGTTTAAGTATTAATGACGCATTTATCAAAAATATTTACATTTGACTCTTCTCTAAGCATTGTTACTGAGTTACAAAATGACATCCATGATCGAAAATCCGTCCAAAAATAGTCTGCATGCTATTATTCAGTTTTTGGCAGCTGATGGTCGTCAGCCAATGGAAATTTATACGAGAATTGTTGCCGGTAATGAGTCTTGGTGTTATCACTACGAACCAGAATCCAATCGTCAGAGAATGCAGTGGAAGCATCCACACTCGGAAAGCTCACAATTGGTGTCATTTTTATACATGATAATGCTCGACCCCATGTGGCTCAACCGGTGTGAAAACAGGGGCTAAAGATAGCGGCCAAAATTTCCGAATATACCCGAACGCCTATAGGCGTCGCACAAAATTTTTACCAGACGGATTGCAACATATTTTCAATTTCTACAGAATAAAAAGGCTTTCTTGACCACACTTTAGCGACATAAATGCATCACACAAAAGACAAACACAACACAAGGGTGGTAGTAGGATCAAATTCAACAAATAAAACAAAATATTTAAGAAACTTTCATAACACAAATAAAACAGAAAACAAACAGCTTAATCATTCATCTTATTCTTACATTCCTTCTTAGTTCCAATAAAAATGAACGGCACATACACAACGTAAACGTATCACCCATTTCCAAACTCGTCTAGGGGTTGAAAAGCTATCCTCTACCAGCAGACAAATTCCGAAAAAAATTACATAAAAAAGACCTATTGACCCTAGCAAGATGCTGCTTTGTAAATATATTCTTATTGACGAGATAAATAACCCCTATAAATATCATCCACTTGCAAATCCATCTTCGGGTGCAAAACTCATCCCCTCTTAGCGGCCTTACAGTCCCGACTTGTCACCGTGTGATTTTCATGTGTTTGGTTCATTAAAACAGTCATTAAAAGGGCGGCGGTTCTATTCAGACGCAGAGGTAGCGATTGCTGTTAGGGAATGGTTCCGCAAACAACCGGAAATATTTTATCAGCAGGGTATTTATAGATTGGTTAAACAATGGGACTCATGCCTTACTGTTAATGGAGATTTCTTTTGAATTTGTTTAATAAAAAATGTCTTACAGCTTCTAAACGTGTTTCCATTGAACAATCCTCGTACTAAGCGGAATAAATGATAGTCTGAACTGGCAACATCATCCATGAGATCTGCACGGACGACCTTACACATTTAATATTTATGACCATCAGGAACCAGATCAAGACGAACTAAACTTTTGGAACATCATCTCACGCAAAGTTTTATTTTGGATCGTGAAGAATTCCTTTTTTTTTCTTTTGGCTATTGATTTAGCAGCTCAACTTGATTGTAGTCATTTATTTGGATCTTCTTGTTGTGTATTAATCACAAGTTAATAGACAAGTGGACTGTTGTCAACAGATAAAGAAAAAACAGTTACTGTATGGAAATATTCTACATCTCTACACCGTATCGTATAATTTAGCTTAGATTTAAAATGAATGCTGACCGATAGTGTTTTATTAAAGACCGCTAAAACGGTAACCTAATGCAAGGTTGAACGTCTCCAAACAACAATGTGTGACGTCAAGAATACTATGCGGTAAAATACAAGTGTTTAAATATAAACAAATTTTCAGACGTGTATTTCTTGCAAATAAGCTTCAGACACATAAAAAAAGCAAACATGGATGCAATATCTTGTGTAGATTGCTTTTCTATAAATCAAAATCATCTCTCCTTGTTTATTGTAGGCTGATGATGTATGTTCAAAGTTAAAATGAAAATTTCTTGAGTGACGGTGCATTCCCCACTCACTCAAAATAATTGTTCAAAAACTATAAGGCCAAAACTAAATAAATACAAGTTTTTTCTCTTTATGTTATGATAAGTATAAATGTGGAACCACACGTTGCGTTTTTGAAGAATGCCGTTTTATTATCTCGCGTGGCGGGATGACAGACGTGGTTTTAAATAGGAGCATACACACATGTTCTGAAAAACCGGATAAGTTATCTTGTAAGCTGTAATTCGATACTGTGACGTAGTGAAATATGCCAGACCTAGAGCTGATTTACCAATCAGCAATGCGCTTTGGCAATTATCAGCTGACCGGCGCGGCGTATGGGACAACCGTCTTGTCCAAGAACCGTAGCAGCAAGCATGCTGCCGCTGAGCGAGATGGCAAGATCGTCCAGTAGCAACGAAAACACACTGTTTTAAATGTGAGCGGAACGAAAAGGATTTTCAACGAACTCCGAAGGAGTCGTTACTGAATTTGCGAAGTCTGTTTGTCTGTCTGCTGTCTATATGTCTGTCCACATTTTTGTCAAATTCTGAAATTTTAACTTCAGATTTGGATTCTACATTAAAAACTACAGACAACGTAGTATCTTCGTTTTTTGATAACTCTTCGGGAACATGGTCAAAATGGCCGCCGAAATTTGAAAAAGTAACAAAACAGGAATTCGTTGTGGTTATGCTTTGCATTCCCAGATGTTTATTTCTAACTTTATTTTTTAGGTTTTTTTTTTTATTGAAAAGAACTTTTATGTATGAACTGAAAATAAATAAAAATAAGGTCATGCTATAAAACTTGTCTCGTTCTGCAGCATTGTACAAAAGCGCAATGTATGGTCCAACGCACTTTCATCCAACCTGACGGGGGTCCATAAAACGGCATCCTGCAAAAACGCAATGTATGGTTTCACACTAAAACAAACTTAGTTTCTTTCTACAAAGAAAACAAATTTTTGTTTGAAAGGTAGTGGGTAATAACCATTTCCCGAGAATTCAGCTTTGCGTTTTTTATGTATGCCCAAAAATTGTCTTGGATAGCTGGTCTAATTTTATGGTTTGAAATTGATTTAAAAAGCTTACTTTAGTGACATAAAGTTTGGGCACGGAGTAATCCTATCTGTTACTCTGTGGTATGATGTTCCAGGAAGAATAATCTCTGCATGTTTATTTATTATTGATTATTACAAAGAATGTACTTTACATTAAAAAAAAATGTTTATTGGGACCTGTTAACCTTAATTGCGATCTAATTTGCTGATTCCTATGTAGTGCAAAAACTATTTCGTGAAATTACGCATACTTTTGCGGAATAATCTTTTCAGCGTTTTCAAATCACAATTAAAGTAGTAGAACCTACAGTTTATGGGAATAACTCATCGTAACTAAATCGAAGAGTTATTTTATTAGCTATATCAGTAAAAGTTTTTCCTAAAGCTTCTACTAAGCTCGGTTTGATCTCTTTGTAGAACATATCCACATTTTGATTAATCACAGTGTTAGTGGTATTTCCAAGAAGGGCATTTCCATTAAAGATGTGTTTTAAAAGCACGTTAACGTTTTTAAAGTTCATACTGCACTCCATTCGTTCAAATTCCAAATATGTTACGTCGTTCTTTTCTATTTTGTGGCCATTCATAGTACAATTGAAACTGTAATCAGCTTTTAGAGAAACATTTTAGTATCACATTGATTTTTCGGTTAAGTTACGAATTGTCAAAAAATGCAATCAATAAACAAGAGGTTTGGTTTCCAACAAAGTTAAAGCCGAAACACTGATTTTTGTACTTAAAATAAAAAAGTCATAATAATCGTAAATGTAGAAGAAATGAAGAAATCTTTAATATTTTGAGTTAATTGTTTGATACCACTTCATATAATGTGAGTGACTTCTGTTCTATAGTTCACGGTTGCAACTAGAATTGAAATTTGGGAGGGGAATTTCTGACGGCGTTCATGTGGGGTCCTCCTTAGCCCAATAAAAGTACAATTTGTAGCGAACAATACAATTATGAAAGCAACAATTAATTAGCGTTTCGACGGCGGTTTGAACCCCGAAAACTCTTCTCAATACGGCCTTGACGGAATTGAAAGAGATTTGGATTACAAGAAAATAACGAATTGGAAATAACTGAAAAATCGAATGTGACGTGGGAATGTTACCTTTGTCGAGCTATGTAAACCTAATGTAATGCCGGAAAATCTGGCGATCGTTTAGTTTTATGGGAAAATGCTAATATCAAAACTGTCATTCTTCAATAAGCTAATTTAATTACCGTAGGTCTCATTCTATTCAAATCCATATAATGTAGCATTGGGACCTTTAGAAAATGCCCTCACACAATTGTAAGGAGAGAGTGCTATTTAAAAAAGGACGGACATCCTAATTAGTCTATTTGGAACTACAACTCCACATTCTACTGAGCTATTTATCTATGTGTGATTTAGCTGCAGATATACAAATTATTATTATCACAGTATAATGCTTTATTTTATGACTATACCGATCTATAATTCCAATATAATTCCATATCATTCGGCGGTGGTGATAAGACATTTAAATACTTACTCAACCGACGAATTTTCACTCGTGTGGATTGTGGAACAAAATTGGCAATCTCTTTTATTCGAACAACCGTACATACCAAAACAGTATTTGTCGATGTCGCAGCGAAGCAGGTGCAACAGGTGCCATCAGAAGTTGCAGGGAGGGGAGTAAATTCTAGTCTGATATTGATATGTAAGCAATTTAATATTTATAAGCATCCGAGTAGCACGTAAATAATGAAACTTTGCACATTAATAAATAACTTTCTGTACATACTTAATGCCAATAATAAATATTTCTTTTCTTAGAAGTTCTGACAATTCGTTTCCCAACCAAATTTTTGTTTGTTAAAACATAATTAATATTAAAATGCAAGTATTAGCGCATGATCTTCTATCTGCCCACGAATACATGCTAATTTTAAAATTTCTGCTTAAAAGTGTAAGAGCGCAGTTTCTTTTGTTCCAATTTGGCTTTTAATTAGTAATAATATAATAATAAACAATCGATGTAAGTAAAGCATGAATAGATGTTTGAATAAATTTGTTTTTTCTTAGTATCTATTGTTTATATACTTACTAATATTAATCTCTAAAGGTCCATTTCCCTTCAAGTTCAAAAAGAGTATTTTTGTGTCAATTGCGTATTGTCCTAATAATTGTAACCTTGGAACATTTACATTGAAGTGAAATGTATTCGCATTAGGCGATACAATAGCTCTAAAAACGTGTCATGTTAATTATAATCCATAATTTGAATTTTTGATGTAGTATTAGCAGTAATGCAGTTTGTCTGAAGTTTTATGCGTGAACAAAGTAAAACGGATATACATTACCGCAAACTAAGTAATTGAAAGGATGATGCACCCCATACGTGAATATTTGTTATATTTGTGGCTATTTTTGCATCGTCCGATCCTAGCTTGAGTTGGACATCATTCAGTTGTAATGGTTCCAAAGGTGGAACATCTAATTCTGGTATGCCAACTTTTAAATATGGTATAAGTGTATTTACTGAATTGGCAATGCATGCAGATAATTCTGGATCTTCCCGCTTGCATATGTGAATATAATTCGCTGAAAAAGAAATGCAAATTACTGTTTCCGGCTAATATTTTACGCATACAAATCTAATTTTTGAATTTTGTTTTATGATAGCATCCCAAATACATTAGGTACCGCTTTTGAGAGGAAAATTCCGATATGTAGATTATGATGATTGCAAATTAAAATAACAAATTGATTTAGAAATATTTGAAGTAGATTTACAAATTATCATTTTAAGCAAACAGATAAATTTGGTTTTGATGCAATAGTTTCAACATTAAGCTTCTTCGCAAATTTGCCCTTTGCTCACAAATTTGTCAAATTCAATTATTTTTATCTTACAAGAATAGTACTTATTAGTACAGTAAGTTAAAACGTTATACTTACGAATTTCACAATTAACAGTGGCAAGTACCATCATTATTATTTCAACACTTATTAATACTGTAGTATACATTATAGAACGGTTCAAAACAGGTCCTAATTTTCTGAATGTAAGTTAACAAATAAGATTGCAAAATATAATTTTGTATTTCTTCTTAGCGTTCTAGTCCTTGATATTAATAATAGGTTATTATTAAATATCGTCAACGTCAAGAAAGTCTGCTATTCAAAACAATTAATTTGGTTAGTGAAGTACAATGTCTTTGGTATGATACATTTTATTCCCATGTAAGTTTTCTTTTTATTATTAATTATTAGGTAGGTACTTAAAAAAGTCTTTGATAGCGTCATTTTCTTATATTTTCAAAAGTTCTGTTAGAAAAGTTTTACAAAATGATTAAATTAGTTTCAACTGTACAAGGGGGTCTCATAAGAACAGTGCACATTTCGGAATTTGTTTATTTCATACCTAAAGAAATCTTGTTCTTCTTTTATTTTTACAAATATACTAATCTATGAACTACATCTGCTATTGTTTATCCACCGCCAAAAATAATTGTTAGAATAACGTGTATATACAAGAGTATTAACTAACAATAATGTGTATGAGTCATTTCACATTAAACCGGACAAAATTTTACCTCGATATGTTCGAAATTCCTGAACCATTTTTACCGTGTTCTACAAAGACAATAAAAAATTAGACCCATATTTTTTTATTTACCTCACAAAAATTTATTGCGGTAGTTTTTCGGTGCCAATATTTTTGAAAAATTACAGAAACCTTTTCGTTTAATCAGGCATGCTATCGCCGGCTGTATTTTATAGGTCAGTCAATATCGACATAAAAAAGGCAAACATCGCAAAAATTAAGGTAGTTCTAATTTTTTTAATATGTTGTTAGGACCCCTACGAGTAGTATAAATCCAGATTTGCAACCCCGAAAAACCTGTGCTACCTGCATAATGGCCAAAAAACAGCGAAATTCTCGCACTATGCGTTCTACCGAAACTGTTATTCATATCTTTTGTACAGTAGATGAAATTTGCCATAACTTGAGACTAGCATGGTCTCTATACATTCATTAGTTACCGAGATACGGCTTTTCAAATACTGGAAATTTTTTCCAAAAAGTGACGTTTTTTCGTTACCGTTATGCTTGGAGCTAAACATTGGCAAAAAGACTTGTTCTGCCTAAAAGCTACCAACAAAAATTTTTAGGAAATTTAATTAGCTTTAATTTAGGCGCAAGACGGTGCCCGTGGGCCAAATGGTTTTCTCAAAAACGGCCAAATACCGAAATGCCCTTGCTAAATGCATTTTTATTTCCTAGACTTTATCGCTCGACAAGCCCTGATTTATTGCTAAAATTGTCTGGAGGCGATAGAAAAATAAATTATAAAAAATTAATTCCAATAAAAATATATTGTCCTCTTTCTTCTGAAGACGTGGTTCGGTACTCACCCCCCATTCCCAGTGACTGACCACCTACTTTCTATCGCTAGTGGAATTGTTGGAGGTGCTGAGATCAACTGCTACTTGGCCCAAGAACTGGGAACTAAAGGCGTGAAGCAAATTGTTGCTACCACGTTTGGGATGGTAAAATTCAAACGGAATGAAAAAGTGAACACCTTGGCAACCATCACCAGCTCAGTGAAAGTGGTCAATAAGAAAATTGATGTAGACGCTCTTACGATTTTCCAGATGGTCTGCATCACCAAACAATCAGATAAGCAATTGGAGAACCAGTTTGGGTATGAGCTCGCGCCATACCCATTGTCACTTTTCACTGAAGAGGGGATGCGAAAAGGAACAAAGTTATTCTTTTACTCCCTGACAACATCATTCCAGGAAACACAACGTCCATTGCGGTGGATGATGGTTATCTGATCCACAAGGTTGTCTCGCATTGCAATGACTCAGTCAGAGCAATCTTGGCGTCAGCTACGTGTTTAACCATTTTGGGAGAAATGTTGCAGTGGTTTTCGACGAGTACCCAAAGGATGCAGCCTTCACGAGCACAAAACCAGCTGAACGTTTGCGTCACTATGCTGCTCTCTCTACCAATGTAAAACAGTTTGAGGAGTCGACACTAATTAAAGTATCCCAAGAAAAAGCACTTGCCAATGACCAAAACAAACGCCGTCCGATTTAAATGTTCTGCACTGAGTTTAATAAACAGGGGGTTGAGACCAAACAGTCTGCAGAAGACACTGACGCAGATATCGTCAGGACTGTTCTCTCTAAGAGTCCATCCTATGAAAATGCCAGTGATTGGGGAGGATGCGGATTTATCGGTCCTGCTCAATGCCTTAGGTTCCACCTCTAAGAACGTGTAGTTCTATAAAAGCGACAGAAGTGGGCCTGGGTGCATCCATTTTTCCACCACCTCATTCGTCTGTAGAGACCTTGAATACCCACAAGGATTCGCGCTATTTTTTCACGCCTTCGGTGGCTGTGACACCACTTCTATCCTATTTTGGCAGCGGAAGACAAAATGGTGCAGCATTTTCCAAAAAAAGCTCCACTTGATAGAGCTGGCGAAAATATTTTTGCAACCAGATTCCAGCCAGGAGGCGATAGCCACAACTGCTGAGAAGCTCCTCGTGGCTATGTATGGAGGAGATGACGCCTAGTCTCTAAACAGCCTCCTTTACATGTGCTTCAAGTCAGCAGCTACAGCCAGAGTAAACCTTGCTCGCCTCCCCCCACCAAAGACGCTGCAAAGTACCACGCGTTTCGCACGTACTTTTTTGTACAAAAATGGTTGGAGGTGGAAAAAACCCAAACGACTTGGATTGGTCCACCAGCGATCTAGGACTACTTACCATTACTACGACAATGGCCCCAGTCTCTCAATTGTTCTTGAAAATGCTGTCGCGCAAGTGCAAAAAAGGGTGCTCTGGAGCCTGCACTTGCCGAAAAGCGGGCCTAACATGTTCGGCCTTCTGCAGGTTTTGCAGAGGCCAGTCTTGCGGCAATCGTGCACCGATCGATATGGACAATGACGATGACGACAACGACGACGACGACAACAACGACGAAAACAACGACGATGACGAAGATTGCAGAAAAACAAAAACAAAATGCCAATCTTTGAAAAGCCGTATCGCGGTAACTAATGGACCTATAGAGCCCATCCTAGTCTCAAATTGTGGCATATTTAATCTACTTTAAAAAAGATGTGAATAGCATGTTCGGTAGAACGCATAGTTTAGGAGATATGATCAAACAACCAAAACAAGTCCGAAAATTTCACAGTTTTTTGGCTACTACGCAGTAGCAGGTTTTTCGGGTTTGCAAATCTGGATTTATGCTACCCTTAGGGGTCCTAACAACATATTAAAAAATCAGAACTACCCTAATTTTTGCGATGACTTATTTATGTCGATATTGACTGGCCTATTTAATAGAATAATTGATTTTTACTTTGAAAGACAGCTTAGAAAATACGCTTTTCGGTGACGTGTTTTTGAGTTTCCTTACTTGACTCCCGTAATATTTAATTAAAAAATTCGAAATGAATTTTCTTTAAAAATTATGAAAAGCATTAGGCCGTGTTAAGTATTTTATATCACCTGAAATTCTCAGGGTGGAGAATTGGAGATCTATTACTTAGACTAATGCAAAACGCTGTAACAATTCCATAGGATGTTTTTGGTTTTTATTGTGGTGTCATCTTCAAGTTACTGCCCTTATTTTTAAAAAGCATGGTACACTTTATTTTAAAATTTACATTAATATTGTAATATTTTGTTATTATTTAGAATGGATGTACAGACCACATTATCTTTCAAAAGTTGAGAAAATAGCGAATTTAATTATACCAAAGGTTAATATGGTTGCCTTTTAGAAACAGTTAACTAAAATAACAATTCCGTTCTAAATATCAGACCGCACAAAAAACCGTTGAGAAGTTATTTTTATTTTCTGAAATAATCAAGCTACAGCTGCTCAAAGAAATTTTGAAAACACTTGAAGACAAAAGCTTGTATGAAATTTTTTATTCACCCGTGGTCTGAGAGGAAAGAATAGATTAATGTGTATTCAAGTTTTCTTCTATTACAGACGTAGCAAGAGGATGTCCCTTAATCTAAAATAATCTAAAAAACTAATTAAACGATGTTTTACTTATTTTGTGTATACTTTTAATTAATCTTAATTTAATTCATAAAAATAATTAATTATAAAGTGCGAAAATTAAGTCTTACCTCCTCCCCACCCAGCTTAACTCTTTTGTGCGAAGTAAAAAAGAACAATGCTGGAACAGGTCGATTTTTTATTTAATCAAGGCATACTTTGACGTGAAAATTTCATTCATAGTTTCAATCCCCTCCACGTGACAACTACCTCTGCAGTTTTTTAATTTTTTTTTGAAAGGGAAGTCGAGTGACACTTCATTTGAAATACCTATTCAACCGTGTCCAATAATTGAAATCTGGCGGGTATATGAAAATTCATTTCCAGCACATTCTTGTCCAATGACCACACAGACCACCAAATTTAACTCGCTTGAAAAAAATGAACTTTATTTTGTCAAGAAGCCAATAAAGAACATTTCGAACATCTTTTCCATTAAAGCAATGTTTTTAATTTTCTTAAATTCGCCATTTTAATTGCTTATGCAACTTCCCGCAGCTAAGGATTTATTACATAATTGATAAGTAGCTTTGATTGTGACAGGAGCCTGTTGTTTTACCTACAAAACGGTACAATAATTTTATTTCTACAATTAACAGTTTTTGAGGAATAAGAAAAGAAAAGTGACAAGATACCTTTCATATACCTACATTGAATTTGGCCCACCCTGTATGTTTTGCTTTCACTAAAGTAGCACATTCGTTTTATTATCAGCTTCTTGTTTAAATAAAATACTAATCAACAGCTTTGTTTCATTAGTTGTGTTAAATTTATATATAACTGACGAGTTTCAGTTGTTATGGGTTTAAACCTGTTTTTTCTAATAAAACCTATCATACTGCCAAATGATAATAGCAACAAAGCCAATAAAAAATAGATCTGATTGGTAAAAGTAAATAGTAAATGTGTTTCATTATTTATAATAAAAATAATTCCTGATAAAATGTAGAAAACTTCATTGTGCCAAGTTTAATTTACATTACTTTCCACAATATAATTATTGAACCAAATTTGTGCAAATTAGAATAATAATGTAAATATTAAGTAAGTACATGCAAATTGTTTTCATTGTACACAAAGGTAGTTTGAATATCATTACATACTGTTTGTAAAACCATTATTAGTACCTACGACGTGTGTAATAAAATTATAATACCGGATCAAAGCAATGCAGTTTATAATTGTTAGAAGTAGGTAAGCAGTTCATCCGACCATGAAGACTTTTTTCATCATTCAACATTACTACAGTGAAATCTTAAATTAATATATGCAGTCCTTCTTCTTTAACCTTATAACTACTACTCATAGAGAAAGCTATAATGTAGGTATTGGTTAACTGTACACCTTGAAAAAGATCGCCACGAACATACATTACATTATATACATTTCCTAATACTGATATGAGTGATATGTATATTAAAAATCTCTTGCTTATAACTTGATATACCAATTACAAAGTTTCAGGAAATATTTGCTTACAGTTTGACTTAAATTGCATACTGTATGTATTAACAGACGTCATATTTTACAACAAAATAATATACATATTAGGTAATGTACAGGGTGGCCCAATGAAAACGAAACAGACTGAATAACTCCCTCGAAAATAATTTTTCGAAAAAACGCAAAAACACGTCGATTTGTATTAGAAGGGGGACATTTTTTGACGTACAATTTGAACCCTAAATTTCAATCTCCTAGGCGGGGGAGGCGTCAACCCCTCAAAGATTTCTAATGGGAAGGGGTTCAAGTGGCACATCATTAGAAAGGCCTTTTAATTTTTCATATTGCTCCTTTTGAATTTTTAAATTCGGTGGATTTGTTTGGAAATACAGGGTGTGGAATCTAAAACGTAGAAGGCTTCATAATCCTCAAATTTCTACATTTGACATTTGTTCTCATTTAATTTGACAATCTTGTATCCACTCTAGATAAGTCTGTCATGTTTATTTGTTACTTTCCTAGTGTTGGCGCAAGTAAACTTTTTAGTATTTGTTGTTGTTGTAAATTAAGAAAAACTTACATTATGGGTTACTTGATTGCAGAAAGTGTCCAAATGATTGCACTTTTTTTAGGTTTTTAGTCTTTTCTTAACCCATACAAGATTCAGTTGCTAGAGGAACTTAATAAAGATTATGTGAGGTCATAAGTGAACGAGAGCGACGAATAATCTAGATTTTCTATTTAATGTCTTTTTTTCCGATGAATGCTTTTTTTTTGTAAATGGTACGGTAAATCGTCATAATTGTTGCTATTGGGCAGATTTGAATCCAAGAATATTTCATGATGCCAAAGACCAGAAAAGTTAAATGTTTGGACAGGCAGTTTTGGCGATCCTTTTTTTCTGGCTGTTAATTTGACTGCCGATATCTATTTTGAATTGCTGCAGGATCTCATTGATATTTCTGCAAGACGGAGCTTCTGTGCATTTTACACTTCGCGTTCGTATTTGGACCGAACTTTTCCGGGTCGTTGGATTGGAAGGAGAGTCGCGATTGAATGGCCTCCTCGGTCCTCGGATTTGTCACCGCTAAACTTTTTTTATGAGGTCACTTAAAAAGTAAAATGTATGCGACGCAACCAGCTTCATTAGAGGATTTGCGCCAACGTTTTGTCAACGAATGCTAACAAATAACTCCACAAATGCTCCAGAATATGCGATAACGTTTTGAACATAAATCTTTATCATCGTATGGAAGTTGGTTTGTCAAGATTTTGAACATTTATTGCATTAATAATTTTAACAAGCATTTTACTATTGGTTAACAGTTTGTAATTGTCAAATTAGTAAATAAAATGAGAACAAATGTCACTTTAATGTTATCCTGTATCTTACAAACAAATCAACCGAACTTAAAAATCCAAACGGGGTAATATAAAGAATTGAAAAGCCTTTCTAATGAAGTGCCACTTGAACCCCTTCCTATTAGAATTTCTGGAGTGATTGACGCCCCCTCCTAGGGGGGTGAAGTTTAGAGTTAGAATTGTACATGTTTTGCATTTTTCAAAAAATTATTTTCGTGGGAGTTACTCAGTCTGTTTTGTTTTTGTTGGGCCACCCTGTATCTAACTTGCCTTATTTAACTTTTTATTATTACACTGTTTAGTGTTTATTGACCTAGTTTGCTTTATATTCTTTGCATTTATACCCATATTCTGATAAATGTAATAGATGGTAAAATGAACAATAATTAAAACAAGAATTATGTTTTGATAAATCTGAAAGCTTTTTACCTTTTTTTCTATAATTCATTGTATTGATGAATTAAGTGAAATTAATGCTACAATAACACATTTACTTTTACAGCATAACTTTCCAAGACTGAAGTTGTCTTCAAATATAAATATAAACCTTCAAACTGAAATTATAATAAGTGTTGGACTTTCATATTCCTGATCGTTTAAGATTATTATACTTACCTATCTACTACATAAGACTTTAATTATACCTGTTTGCTTGTGTTATACATTTTATTTAGTAATATACATTTTATTACTAAATAAAATGTTCTGGAATTTTCAAGATTTCTTTTGAGAGTAGTGATGAGCGTCAAAAATCTCTAATTTTTCCAGGAGAAGAGAGGACAAGGAAAATAAATTTCTGTTATTACTTACTTCTAACTTCAATGCTTCAATATACTTATTATGACATATTACTAGAAAAATAATTTGAGTGTTTTATTTTCAAGTCGATAGAGTAATCTTGATATTTTAATTTATTGTTAGTAAAACATTTTTTCCGATGATTTAAGAGAAGACAACAATCACTAGAAACTAAATGACTTCTGCAAGGCAAATGATTAAATTTTATGTAGCTCCACTTTCAAATTGCAACTTGAATTTCACTCTCCTCTTAAAAAAAGATAAGATGCTTGCAAATTTGAAAACAGCTATTTGTAAAAGATCAGACATTAATATTTTATTTCTTTAATTTTTCAATGATTGTTGAGATTCTCTGCAATCAAAACAGATTTCGTTTTGAGTACCTACTTTCATTTCCCATCATCGTTTAGCTTATTCTTCTGCAAAAAGTATGAAGATAGTATTTATGTTTTCTTAATTTGTTAAAAGCTTTCCCACTATGTAGTACTACCAAGTTTGGATACTTATGTAGCTATTTCTGGCAAAATGTGTTGTATTATGATGATTAACCCAATGTTTTTAAGTAATTGTAAACTAGAAAAATGCCTGACGAATTTGGAACAATGTTCTTTAGTGTGGTTGATAGAGTGTTGGTACAAATTATTATTAATGTATTCTCTGACATGTTAAAATAATTAACTAATTTTCTTTTATATTGTTGAAATGCCTGAATAATTATATTTTAAAAATCACAAAGCAGCGAAAGAATTTAACTAGTTACCATGATATTATTTGTTTCTCCTCCTTCCATTTGAATTTTCAAAGCAATATCTTATTATAGAAAGTCTAGTTTTTAAGTTAGCCCAATACATATACTATAGGTATTTTATAATGAGTTATTTATATTTCTTGTTTATTTATTTATTTATCTTCGTTTTAGTAAAAATGAATCGTCTAGAAAGACTAGCTAAAAGAATACAAGAAATAGGCAAATCAACATACAAACCACCTCCAGATAATTTAGAGAATGAACAAGAATACAAGGAGCGATGGATCTCAATATATATCATTTATTTCACAATGTTTCTAATATCTCTTGGGTTTAGTGTTATTGTAACAGGAGTTTGGCCATATCTAGATAAGGTAAGAAATTTATTAATAATAATATTATTATGTATGTCTTTTTGCATATGACTTTTTTAGTTAGATCCAACTGCTGGTAAAGAATTTATGGGATACGTAGTTGCTGCTAATCCCTTGGGACAAATGTTATTTTCACCATTGGTTGGTTGGTGGGCAAACAGATTGGGATCAATACGAATTCCATTATTAGTTTCATTAGCAGTATTTACGTTTTCTAGCGCCGTTTATTCAGCACTAGAACTTTTTGTTGAATACAGAAAGTACTGGATGCTGTGGAGTCGGTTTTTGGTTGGTGTTAGTTCAGGTAAGTTATATTTATTGTGATACATGTTGCATCTGCATATCTCATATCAAATCCTGATAATGAATAACAAAGAATGATTCTATAATACATTTCAACAAAATGCAGTTTAATGTTCTAACAGTGTAATGATTTCAGAAACATCTTCAAAATAAAAACTACTTGAACTTTTACAATCTTTAGACTTATTTCACACAGAATTATTATATAGAAAGAAATCAATACAATAAAAAAACAAAACTTTATCTTATCAACAAACTATAATTCTTAAGAACTTTAAGAATATTAGAACAGTTGGCACTTAAATTCTGCAGGAAACAATCAAAATTCCCAAAATTGACTAACCCATCATTAAGTAGCAGGCTGCCATTTCAATGAAATTTTTGTATTGATACAGGTATACTTTGAATTTTTGCATTTGCCTAGAACCTAGCCATAATTACAATTACAACTTATATAACTATTTAATAATAAATAGTTTTCATCTTGCAGTGCACCCGTCCTTGTATCTGTGATTTGAAATACTGAAGAAATTTTGTTTCTAATCATCCTTTAATAATTTGATTGCCATTTTAACCTTTACTTTGGAAAAACAACAAAAATCTGCAAAAAAAAACAGAATTCAGAGTTCAGAGAAGTTAAGACCAATATGAAGCTGTCTTGGTATGTAAATTTCAGAGGTATCATGGTTGCTATTGACTCTTGGCTCTTAGGAGTCAAGATTAAAGTTTCTTTTTTATATATTAACTGGCACCTCATAGTCATAAATTGTCCCCAAACAAAGAAATCTATCAGAACCAGGTTGGTAGATAATGATTGATGGACAGTGGAACTTCCTTCCCCTACTCATCAATCTGATCAGCTGACATTTCAAAGTTAAAGTAGAATACCATTTGTTTAAGACTATATTTGGGAATATAAGAATTATTTCTCTTTTCATTTTATTTTCTCCATTTTACTTTAAAAGAAACCTTAAATTCTGTACTTCCTAATTACAATTTTTCTCTGCTTCCATAATTTATTTCTGAATGCAAATTAAGCTTATTGAAATCATTTATTCCTGATCTGCATGTGAAGTACTACACAGACCATATCAGACACATTTATTTAAAACATTTTAAGAGTTCCTGAACAAATTTGATGTTTATGTGGGAGTGAGCTTTTGAAGTGTTTTGTAGAGTGAAATAAACATTTCAGTATGGAATAGTTATCTAAGAACCACTGGGTTGTTTATTCATACTCCAACCATAAATTTTATTACTGGCATTGTTTTAGCTTACCAAACCTAACTGAAGTGTTCATGTCTAAATTATAATTTTAATAAAATGTTAGTTTCTTTGTAACCTCTCTTCATTTGTCTTCAGAGATTAAATGACATAACAATAATTGATAGATTTTTCTGATAATATTACCAAGTGGAGGCTCCTGTGAATTTAATATTTCAATTTTAGTAGATATGGTATTGCCTAGGTGCATTATTGAGCTTAAGCTTGCTTTACTGGCTATATAGTTAATAATGTTATTTCATTTAATTATTATGCTGTTGATAATGTTTACTTTATTTTCAGCACTTTTGCTTGTTACTTCATATGTAACATTAAATTTTCAATAATGAATTTTGTAGAATGAATTTATAATGCTTAGATATTATTTCATGTTCTATAGGCACTGCATAATGTTTTTAGTAGGTACAATATTAATTAATTTTATTTAATGTAATATTTAAAAGTTAAAATAGATAAAGTAATTAAAAATCAATTTATTTGAACAGTCAGCTAAACTTGAAAGTATATAATGAATTATAACCTTAACAGAATATAAATGCCTAACCAATATTATAAAACAGCAAATAGATTTGATTAGAAATTACTGTGATTTTTGTGTTTTAATTACTATCTTTAACTAGTAAGACCAGCATGTGTACAAATAATATCCTCTCATTACTCATTTCCTGTTTATATTTTTATTATCTATTTAGTATGACATGTATGTCTTGATTATATTGAATTTTCTACTAAAATTCTGAGTTATAAACATGTTTGAAAAAGGAGTTGCTTTCTTTATTGTTGCATACTTTTTATTATTATATCTTCCAAGGCCAAAAACGAAAGCAAATCTTTTACTTTTAATTATCATTACGACTAAAACATAATAAAAATTGAAAGTAGAAAAGCCATATATATATATATATATATATATAATTATACTATAACGAAGAAAAACAGTATTATAATGCACCTATGATTTTAACAGAAATTATAAATAATGTAAATTGTTTTTAATTTGTTTTTTCTAACTTTAAACTCTTGTAGCGAACATTGCTGCCTGTCGATCATATCTATCAGCAGCAACACGTCTGTCTGAAAGAACAAAAGCAGTCTCCATGATATCATTAGCACAAGTATTAGGCTTTGTTATTGGACCAGCTTTACAAGCAACTGTAGTGCCATTGGGAAATGAAGGTGTATGGCTCATACCACAAAAACTGAAACTTAATATGTACACTGCAGCCGGCTGGATTAATGTCTTTCTCTCTGTACTGAATTTTATTTTATTCCTACCATTTATATTTAAAGAACACAGAATTGCTGGACGTGAAGCTATGTTAAAACAAGGTAAAGAAAATGAGAAAGAAACTTGGATGCATCAAAAATTAGATTATCTATCAGCATGGACTTTAATAGTGGCCTTCTTTGTTATTGTCTTTAATTTTATGTTACTTGAAACGTAAGTTTATATTGCTTTCTTTTTGTTATATTGAAGATTAAATTTCTTGTGCAGTTTAGGGACGCCACTGACAATGGATCAGTTTGCATGGAGTAAAGCAGAAGCCTTATATTACATGGGAATATTAATGTCAGTTGGAGCAGTTATTGCTTGTATAACATTTGTTGGTATCAATCCTTTATGTAAGATGTTCCCAGAAGCAAAAGTGATGCTATGGGGAGGATTTCTTTTTATGGTATTAGGAAGAGCTGTATACATTCCATGGGGCAATACAACACCACAGATGTATGATGATTCTATGAAATACAACACTTCCACCAATGCAAGCATATGTAGTTCTATACATAATTCAAATGCTAGTGCCATATTGAAATTGAATGCATCAAACTATGATAATCTCAATTTAACATTTTCTGTTGGATCTAATCTTGCCAATACTAGTACATTAAATAATAATACAAACGAATACAATTTAAACAATGTTATAAAGTTGTGTAACAATGAAGAATTGGTTGGTTGCCCTTCAAGTCAAGAATGGTGTAATTATACTCCAGCAATGACAATATTCCAATTTCTCCTGGGTTATGTGTTAACCTGTCTAGGGTATCCTGTTGGAGTAACATTAATTCAAACCATATTTTCAAAAATTCTTGGTCCAAGACCGCAGGTAAGGAGAAACATCAGATTTTGACTATTATAGAATGTCCAATTTTTACTTTACTGCTTTTGATGTATTTTTCAAATTAAACTAGTTTTTTCTATACTTATACAGTTTGACCAATTTAACTCTCTACAAGGAGGTAGACAACACAATTTGCATATCATGAATATCTTTGTGATTACAAAGATACTTTCCAGTTTTTAAAAGAGATAGCTATGTAAAACAGAAACTTCAAAAATTATTAGTACACATGGCTTGCCATTTTGACAAGAATTTTTTTTATAAAGTATGGTCATTTCTCTATATTTGTCAAAGCACTTGAAAGTTAGCGAAACATGCAGTTGCTTGGCTATTCTTATAGGAGAAAAACACGATCATCGTAACCTCTATTGGAAATTAAGAAAACTAGTTTGAGGGTGATCTTCGGGTGATCACACTGTTGCCACAACAGTAAAACATATCATCAGAAACCATAATAGATTAATAAATGTTATAAGTCTTCAAGTTTGGAAATTTATAGCTAGCTCTGGCAACATCGGTTGTAGCTGGTAGTCAACCTTTCTTCCTCTATTTTCATGAAATTTAGCACCATCTCTTTGTTGATAATTTTTCTCTATTGTTGTTTTCTAAAAAAAAGAAAATTTTATTTCTAGCCAACATACATTAGGAGATTTTGACATTACCTCCGGTATTATAGAAAAAAAAATGAACTATACCCAGCAAGTAATTTATCAGTTTACAGTATGCATTACAATTGTGATTTTTTTCAAGGCTATCATAGATCTTGTCATAAAAGAAGTAAAGAAATTGGATTGGAAGTGATCAGTTTGATCCAGATTTATTTAATTCTGTTATGACAAGATCTATAATATCCTTGAAAAAAGCACAAATATAACGCATAATGTAAATTGATAAAATATTCACTCTGTATTTAATAATTATCTAATCTCATATAACATTGATCGGTATTTATTTAGATAAATTTAATAGATAAAAGTTACATAATAAGAAACTTAATGTGTTGCCTACCTACATGTAGCAAGATATATTGGGCATACTGTATAATTTAAAAACTCTGAATCGGCTTCTTTTTTTTTGTATGCACTGTTTAGGTTACTGTTAGAGAATTGAAATAATATTGTTTTGTAACATATATTGTAAATTGTTTAGGTATTATGTACTGATATGTATATAAACTTATTACTCTATTCCAAATCTATCCAAACAATTGAAAAGTTTATACTAAATTCTTTCCTTAATGAAATCATAAAATTGACATGCTATTCTTGCTAGACAGTGACACTTAGCAACTTCTGCTACTAAAAAGAGCGTTTACAGAATAATAGTGACCATATCAGAACTGATACTTTATACTGACTTTTACTGGTATCATTCAGATAGATTTGGAATAGACAGTGTGCAACATTGATCCACATTTAATTTGCAAGACTATACCTGCAACTAATACTGATGTGTTTATTTTCTCAAGTTGTACAAACAATCATCTATATGCAGAAATCTTGTTTCAGGGCGTTTGGATGGGTTTGATGACAGGTTCAGGCTGTTTATCTCGTGTATTAGGCCCTGTTTTTGTAACTTTTATCTATACTGAATTTGGTACAATTTGGACATTTAGTATGACTACAGTAATGATGGTCGTGTCCATGATCTGGTTGTACTTATTTTTGGAAAGATTGATACCTCAAGAGGAAAAACAAGAACAACCTAAAGAGACTGAATTGCAAGAATTAAATAATTTTGTACCAATTGACTTAGAAGAATCGAAATAGACTATTGATAATTAGTTTTGTTAGATGTTTTGTCTTAATGCAAGTGATATATACGTAACGAATCTACGATAAGTTGATTCTTTTTATACTGATAGATAATTATAAATTTTAATTAACATAAGTAAAATAGATGGTATGTTTTGTACTTAACTTGTATGACTGTTACAAATTGTGTTCATTTAGTGCCGAATTTAAAACATAATCATTTTAAAAACCTGTTAAGAAACAGAGGTATTATGAGTAAACAATTAATATGTATTTCTCTAGTTTGCTCAATCATATGCAATCTTGTGCATACTCATTTTTATATTTCTTCCTTTACATTAAATTTAATTAAGATTGAATACTAAGGAAAATTTGAAAAAAGTAAAAACGTCTTTTAAAATTTAGTAGGTATTAGCTATAATTCTTTTACAAAGTAGACCTCATTTTAAATTAAACTATTATTGTTTTAATAGTTTACTGTAGTCTTTACAATTTCTAATTTTTTGAGAATTTGCATGTGTAATAATAATGAGTCTTGGGCGATACACAATCAATAAAAACATTTATTAATGGAAAATATGTGATTGATTAGTCTGACATAAGCAATAATCTTTATCAGATCATTCTGTTAAATATACTAATTCATGACTGTGTCATGTTTTGTGATAGTAGTTAAGATAAAATGAATAATATAATACATAAAATAATTATGATAATATTTTTTTTAATATAAATGTAGAATCTAAAGAATAAATCTTAACAGTGAAGTTACATTCTTTATGTTGAATACTGCCCTGCAAAGCAAAAAGGTTCTAACTCCGAAAATCATAGTTTTGAGATACTGAGTGAAATATGTCTCGCTTTCTTCACAGCTGTATAGAATAAGGTGTTTTAAAAATTGGTCTGTAGCACTTATTTCCAAAGTTAGGACATTCTTGCTTGGCATACAAATAGATTTCAATGCAGAGAATGGATTGGTGCTCTAAATTCAGTTTTGCTTATTTTTCGGGTTAGGGCCTTTTTGCTTTACAGAGCAGAATATTACTCGTAAGTACCCATTTTATGATCACTATATATGTCCATACTTCCCATACTTTTATAGTTGAAAACAGAGATATTAAAACACTTAAAGTTTTCAAAACTATGAAGGGTGCCAGGCTTCTACCCTCATTTTAGGGCTGGGTGTCAAATGGGTACCAAGTCTTTTTTTTTGTGTCAAAATATTTAATTGAATACCAAATACATGATGTTTGTGCTGTGGAAAGCCTTAAAATTATTTTAAATAGTAAATTTGGTTTTTGTATCTATAAAAAATGTTAAAAAAACTATTAAAGAAGATAAGATAATATGTACTCTAATACTTTTTGTTAGTACAGCTAAAAGCCATAACATAATCAAAGGCATTTACAAAGATTGAACCGAGTTAATTTGATTAGTCAAAATAACTGGAAACAATTGTTGGAACCACGTTGGAACAATTGGCAATTAAAACTGATTAGGTTAACCTGGTTCAATTTTCATAAATGCCTCACATAATCAAGTCAAAAAAAAACAACTGAAAAACATGTTATTCTGATTAAAGTGTGGTTAGGCAAAAAGATGTTATATATTAAAGCAGTTAAAGTTACACTGGTCTGGAACTTTAAATATCAATCAGTATAGTTTACTGGAGTCTGCATAAAGAAATCAAAAAACTGCACTGAAAAAGTTGATAATTTTATATTTTATTAGTTCATTATTGTTCTAATCAAAGTTTACAAAATTCTTATTTATTTATTGTTATTATTATTACACCAAGAGCATTCTGTAATGATTTGAAATTCTAATTGAAGTACAAGGCCAAATTGTATATTTTATGCAACCATGGGTTGAATATTGTTTTATTATTTTCTTAATATTAATACTAAAGTGCTAAAAACTAATAATTCTGTATTAAACAGGCTAGAAGTAATGAAGAAGTTGTAAATAACATTGTGTCAAAATTCAATAATCCATCAAAGAATTGAAATCTTTACAATAGGCTTATTAGCAAACTCATCAGTAACAAAAAACTAGATTTCTGATAAATAGGATAAAGACTAACTCGTACGATGTTAACGTTTCTTGTGTAGGATAGCATCTATTATTAAATACCAATACTGAAAATTGTATTTAGAGCAAATTTAACAAAAATCCAAACTATATAGCTATATAGTTATTCCTCATAGAAATAACAGCTTTGGAATTTTGTAGTTTATCACAGTTTTGTTTCATTTCTCTGTTTTCCAATCTGTTCTGCTTCTTCTATAGTATCTGGTAGTTTAATGTTGACTGTTTCAGGAAATAGTAGTGCTAATAATCCAGCTATGGCAGCCATTGCACCAAAAAGAATCAATGGAAAAGGTGCCCATACTTGTTCCTAGATAATTTAATTTCATTTAGTATATAATTTAATTAATATCTATCTGATGGTTTTATACCAGTAAAGGCATTTGAGGAGCAACCATTGACCCAATTCGACCAAACATTGAACATGTAGCCATTAAAGAATGTCGAAGTGATGTGGGAAATATTTCACTTGAAATAATATAGCATACACCAAATGCCATTGTTGCTCCAAATTTACCAAGCAAATACATGGACAGTTTTAACCAATACATGTCTAAAAACAAAAGAAATGGTAAATGGTCGTATAGATTGATGTTGATGTTCTTCATATTTAGGTATACCATTACAACTTGGTACAATAAGAAATTTAGATTGCTATATCTTTCTTTAATAAACAATAAAAAATAGCAAATATTTATGAAAAATGTTTTGGAAATAACTATTATTGATTTTAAGGTCTAGTCTTTTCGCTTTTTGATAACTTTACTTCTGAGCTATGGATACAGTTGTTCTAACAATGATTACCATGGTATTTATCCACTAGATACATTTATCAAGAGGTGTAAGAACTGGCCTTAAATAAATTATTATATCCAATAATTTAGCATAGTCTAAAGAAAATTATGTATTAAAACAATCTGTTGAAAATTAAAATTTCGTCCATTTATTTAAAAAAAAAATGATGGATTTCTTTGAATAACCCCCTAAGAAAGGTTTATAAACTTACCTGTTGGAATGAAAATAAAAGCAATGCATGCAGCACTTGTAAGTAAGAATGACCCACATTGCGATGGTCTCCTGCCTATTCTATCCACTATCAAATAAGTGGCAACATATCCAGGAATTTCAACTAAAGATGTTAATATAAAGTCTAAATAACTGTTACCAGCTAAAGCAACAGAATTTAGTGTTAATCCATAAAACAGAAATGCACAAGTGATCCAACAAAAACAGCTATTAATAAATCTCATTACTAAGACTACAGATTTGAACATTGCTGCTAATGGATATTTTACAGGTTCTGGAGATTTTTCATCAGCAGAACATAGTTTTGACAAATTTTCTTCTGATATTGTTTTCCCATTTACTTTAGCTGCCTTCTTCAATATGGTTATTGCCTCAGTATATTTCTTTTGTGACAAAAGCCATCTGACGGATTCTGGTGTTAACCAAAAATAGGATAATAGAAGAAGTGGTAGTGAGTAAAGTATTTGTACTAGAGGTCTGCAAAAGAGAAACATGTTAATATAGACCAATAAGAAAATAAAAAAAACATTTATAACAAAATTGACTTTTTTCTGCTCTTTAGTGTACTTCAGTGGCGTATTCTAGGTAAATTTCTGGGCTATCCCACTCCCACGATTTACAATTTATATTTGTAAATAAACTTAATGCTAGAGAACTATATAGCATCAATCTTCTTTTTATTTTGTTAAATTCACAAAGCTCTGCAGCTAGACTAGCTAGCTTAGAATTATACGCCATTGGTGTACTTATATGAGTCTAGTACCTGTGCATTTTTATGCTTTATGGTTACCAGACATCCTGTTTTAACCGGACATGTCTTCTAGTTTGAAGGTTGTGTCTGGGTCCAGTATCTTTTTTCATTTTAAGTCTAAACATCCTTTCTTTTGACATTTTTTTACATAAAAAGTTTTAGAAAAATCCAATTGTTACATTTTACTATCTCGCAGATGGCGACTTTCATTTTGTTTCTCTTAACGATAAGAATTTATTGAAAATTTTAAAATAGTTCCAGTAGTTCTGATAACAGACTAATTCTCAGGATGCAGGACTTGAACCTGCGAATTGACATGTTTTTTAAAAAGTGTTTTCTTGTGCCCCAAATATGGTACTTCTAACTGCGACCATACAAACAAAAATGTAAAATATAAATCAAATTCCAGAAAAACCTAGGTATTTTAACCAGATAACTGGAAATACCAATATTTTTCTGAAACTTTATATTTTATGTTTCTTTGGTGTGTGGCTACTTTTTAACAATAGTACAAATTTCTGGTGATAGTATCTAATAAGTGTTGCAACAGACTTGAAACCTGCGTTAACTGATATTAATTATAATTAACTATTCACTAGCCTGAATTGAATATAAATAATAATCCGAAAGAGCTTTTTAATTAAAAATGCTAGTTAGAATGGATTTTATAACGAAACAACACAGTTTCATTTCAAGTGGTTAAAATAATGCTTTTGTAATTTCTTTATTAATTTGGTATGAATGAAAATCAATTATAAGGACCTACCTGTAACAGATATCTGCTATGATTGTGTAATTATTACAAAATATTAATTGGTTACTTAATCTTATTAACAAGAAAAATTGTTAGGTACTTATTGTTATTTTCTATTTATTTAAGTTATCTGTACACTTAAGTGGTAATCAAATGATAATTGTTTTGTCTTATAACTAGTTGTTTTTTATTTTTAACAATTAAACTCTTAATGGTCAAATGTAGTAAATTTCCCATGTTATTTTATGGATTTTTTAAATATAAATGTAAGTACCTATTCTGTCATATTGTCTTCATTGAGGACGATTTGAAACAAAAACAGCATCTATAAAAATTCAATTTTTTAATATTTTGTTTCTTAGTAACATATTAAATGAAAAAAGAAATGGGTAAGTATTCCAAGTATTCTTTGTCAGTTTTGAGATATTACTTTTCATATGGAGAAAGGTGTACTATCTGTTACAGGTATAAGTAAACCGTTATCAGTGTAAATTTTGGAAAAAGTTGAGCTAATTTATATCTAACAACTATACTACTAATGTAACTACAAACAAATTATGCACTGTTTATCAGACTGTAAGATAAACCATAATGTGAAAACCAGAAAACTTAAAGTATTATTTTGATACCTCCTTATCCTTTTTATTTATCGTTTATCTGCACAAAAGAATTACTAAATGATATTAAACGATAAAAAAAGAATTAACTACCTACTACTTTTGTAACTGCGGGCTAAAGTTTTATCTATAATGGGTAAACGAAATACTTTTTCTCAGAATTGCGTTTTCTCCATATTGTTTCATTAACTGAAACATAGATTACCTTATAGAAATTCCACATAAAGAGATCTTTCTTTCATTCATATTATTACTCTCAGTTACCAAGTGCTTACCTCCATGACTGAATGAGCCATGCAACTGCTCCAGTAATCACTTCACCAATAGCATAGGAACAACTAATAATGGTGCTGATTAATACACGTTTTTTTGGGCCAACAAGTTCAACACCTGAAAGAGTTGTTATAAGCATATTATACATTTATAAAAAAATGTTAACAGAAGCTTAATTCTTGGCATGATCCTCTATTGTATATTATTATATCAATTTAATTAAATTGGACCAAACAAATTTGTATTTTTAAAGAATATAAATAAAAAACCTACCTAAGATGAAGCCACAACCATAAGCTCCCGCACCAAATGCTGCATCTATGAATTCTAAAATTACAAATGCTACATAACCAGTAGCAAACGATCTTGCTAGTCCAGCAACACCACATAGCACCATACCCCATACTAAAGTTGTTCTTCTACCATATCTGTATAAGTTTCAATGTTTAGAAAATAATAATAAAAAAAATAGTAAGTGTTTGTAAAGAACATACCTATCTGACATAAATCCTGTAACAGGCAAACCAACAAATTGTCCAACACTGTTTATGGTTCCAACTAATGTTAGTTTCCACAAATTCTCTTCACAATGTAAATCATACTAAAACAGAAATAAAAAAAAATAATTAGTAGTATTTATTATTTTATACAAAATTCTTTTGCTGTACTCGTGCCCTCCATTGAATTACTATTAGAATTAGGCAGTGTACTATAAAAGTTATAGCTGCACATCAAGCGAGTGCGCAAGCAGAGCAAAAAGAAATTCTCCGGTTTTTGGAACATCGTGTACAGTGAAATAATAATTAGAAAAAAATGTCTAGACTTTATTGAACTAGAAAGTCGATTGCGAATACTGCAAGAAAAAAAAAGAAAACCCGTCATAACTATACCATAGAAATACCATAAATATACTATAGAAAAACGGCAACCTTTTAAAGTTTATTGGTTTATTATAGGAACTTTTGGCCCACTGTGTATACAGTCCATAAGGAAATTTATTTGTATCTTCAATCAACCCTATATATAATAGCAATTCAAATTTTAAATAGTGTGTCGTTCATTGATCTACAATTCAGTCTTTTACGTAGTGGGAAGAGAAATATTTTAAAGTTTCAAACGTTTATTGATTAGATAGAAACAGTAAAAGATTGATTAAAAACAGAAAAAAAATGCAAGTTTGGATATTATTAGCAGAACGATATCTGAGCATTATTTTCAGAAAATAATGATAAATATACTATAAAGCAAGTTCAAAGACTATTGAACACTATTCAGCAGATACAAACCGCTTGCGTCTTTTGTGAATAAATAACAAACAGAATACGTGCTGTTTGTCTAGATTTTACCTTGATCAAAAAGAACTTTGGGAAATCAAAGCAAAAGTGAGATCCTTGGTACAAAAATGATGATTTTAAAAAAACATTCTGAGTAGATAAACTATTTTTTAAAGTGTCCCTGATCATAAATATATTGACATCAAGAACACTTCTCTATTATTATTTAAAGGTTGTGATGATAAATAACTGTGATTTTTTCCACCTATAGATGTTTGTTTGTTTGTTTTAATTTATAAAATTCCGCTGTTTACAATTTTATTTTTTTTATCTGTTGTTATTTTATATTATATTTTTTTATCTGTCCTATTCAAGTAAGGTGCCGGGCATTTGACTGTATTTTAAATTGTTTACTCTGCTATTGTCGTTATTGTACTAATAGTGATGTTTATATAGATCCATACTTGATATAATTGGTTTTTCTGTCCACTTTACGTAACTAAATTAATGTCTTTGCCATGCTAACTTTGTTATACTCATATAGGGACTTCATGAATTTTGTTTATACTTGTTATAGTTACTTAGTATATTGAGATTATGTGCACCTGATTCCTGACATTTTAAATCACTTTCCTATAATTGGCTAACTTATGCAGCTCTGCAATAACTAGAGTACAATTTTATATTATAGAATTCAGAGTAGGCCTTGACATTATATATCTGTAACAGCGTACTTTGAAGTTCACTAAAAGTTACTAAGTATAGTATATTTATAGGTTAAAGGTCTGTCATTTTCATTTTGGTTTTTAGGTTGTAAACCTGAATTTGTTGTATGTTTGTTGTACACTGCAAGAATGAGGTAAAATCAAATCCTACTCTGAATTCTATAATAAAAAAAAACAGGCTATATTACTCTTCAAATACATTCAAATAATTTTGGCGTTCACGTAAAATGTGAGTATCGAGTATAACAATAGTTTAATATTTTGGAAATTTAAGAAATACATCGATATTATTTAAAAATACTTACGTCATTAACTATGGTTAACTCTGATGTTTCATATACAAAATTGTCACATCTTTCTGTTATGTTAGTATCGAAATCTGCAGCGCTGCAAGATTGGTTTTCAGATCCTGTGCGATGTTGATATTTCTCACATTTTACTGGTCGATCATTTTTGAAAGGTACTGCATTAGGTAACCATTCTGGATTGTATTCGGTTTCATTAGTATCACAGCCTGGAATTTCACATCTGCAATAAAACAGTGCGTACAGAAACGAGTATTTCATTACAGTCATATTAAATGCTACACTTGCCAATTTGTTCATACAACTTCAAATCTTTACTTCCTTCTAACTCACGCTTCTTATATACTAATATTCCATTTATTCGCATTGATAAAGAAAAATAAGACAGGACAAAGTAAAACTCTAAATCCTGCAGACTTCTGTATTCAGAAAATATGCCACCTTTGCTGTTGAACGTAGTTTTTAAATTTTTAAATTTATTGCATACTAGTATCTACGTTTATACATAATTGAAAAGAATTAATGCGAGATTCTGTTTAATCTGCAATGTATTATACAACACTAAAAAATTCCACGTTTAAAACGGAGGTCTTTCATTCTCTTATGGTCTTAAGTGCAATTAATTGAATCAGTAGCAGAACGTTGATTAGTTTAATGATTTTATATTGATGCTTATATGAAAACAGTTTTCAAAGTCATTCAGTTCTAATGTTTTATAAATTTATTAACACTATTAAATTATTAGAGAAATTACTTTACATTTAGATTTATCAACAGCTATACATTTGTAATGATGCCAAATCTGTTTTATTTTATTATAAAGTATGTTGCAGTATTTTCGGATTTTACTTTGGTTTTAAGGCTCTAAAAACAAGCAATTAGATATATCAACAAAATAAACGTGCTAATTCAACACTAAAGCTATAAATAAAAATCCCGAATCTACAGCGAGGCATCAACAGGCGGTATCGAATTATAGTGGTGTAATACCTCGTGAATTCCATTTAGGTTTTTCTTTTAAATCGACAACTGAGACGGATAGTTGCTTAACAATTATTATTATATAAAATATGCATACATATGTTATCTAACCTGTTTTTCTAGAATAATTACAATTTTTTAGTAAGCAAAGGATAAAAGATTCTTTACTTCTTAGAAAACAATTATAGTTCTGAATAATAATTTTGCATTCTATGAAACGATCTTTGTATTATGCAAGACTGTTTACTTGCATTTTTTCTGCAATTTATTTTTTAAAATTGTTAATAGTAAGTTTTTCCTACTTTATTCTTTTAATGTAAACTCGAGATTATAAAACTTATTTAACTTTTTATTAAATATAAAAAGCAATGCACAAAGTAAACTCCCAACTGCCACTTTACTCTTAACAGAAAATCTTCAGTATAATGTGTATACTTAACTAACAGATAAACAACATAGAATCTATCACTGATTATTGTGAGCAAAACATTCTTATTAATATCATTAAACGTAGTCAACTACCGTCCTACGGCAACAACCTGATTTGGAATTTGATGCTTATGCCTCACTATATCAAGATTAGCAAAAGTATAGTAGGCAATACGTAACCAAATCGGTTAAATATTCTACAATTTCTAAGAAAACGTAAGAAAGGTCTCACCCAAGTATCCATTTTCTACTTTTTATTGGCCTTGCTTGTCTCACTTACAGTATGGTATACGCAACTGAGCAGAACTTGAAAATTTTGTAAAAGTAAATTTTGAAAATTGATAGGTAAAGATCGGTATTATTCCAGCGAAAGCCGAAGTTTTCGATGTACTACTTAAGACAACTGTCTAATTGTAAAATTCTATGTTCCCAACAAAAAACAAGACTTCTTTGCAACACATCAAACATTATCAAAACACGAGATGCAAGAAAAACTGTTGAAATACTATTGAACAACAAACGTTCTGCTTTATTGTTCTTAGATTAATTTGTTACATATTCATAAAACATCACTTGAGTATATAGAAGCTATAGCTATCTTTCTCGCAATTGCTTATTTTGGATTAACGTCACTTGTTCTAAATACTTTTCACGGAGTGCACTTTGAATGATTTTTGAACATCACCCCATATTTGAGATATGAGATTCTTGGTTTTTGATATATCCAAGGAACTCTTTCTGTTCATATTTTTGATAAAACGTTTTGCAAGTCATTGTGCATGCAAAATATAAAAACTATGCTTAATGATCTCAAGTCGGAAAGTTTTCAGGTTTTTAAAAATTCCCAGAAATAGATTGGTTGCCAAATATAATATATCTGTAATTATTGAGAATTTCTAGTTCTTATGATAAAAAGAATTCCATTGGCAATAATAATGATAAATCTAAAAACCTTTATTTTTATGTAATTACAAGTACCTACTTATAAGTTCAAAATTTTTAAAATCGTTTATCATAAATAATACCCAGACATTGCCGTAAAGTAAACCCTACTTATTTATGAACTTGGTATCGCGCTAACTCTGAGTACTATAATATCAAGATTCAATCACTGCAATAGTCTATCGAAATTCCTACCTGCATACGTCAAACTCAATGCTCAAGTAGTCTTAAATATCGTTTTATTAACGCTTTAACACACCTAATATTCTTGTAATAGTTATGCTGTTATAAGAAGACGACCAATCAAAATTCATGGATTTGTAATCATTACAATTTAAGGTTTTGGGAAAAATATCAAAAAAAAACTGTACTGCACTGTTCACTGAATCACAATTACCAAATAAGTGTCATATATTTCCTGTTATTTTCTTATACATAAGTTGTTTTCTCAGTGGTTTTATGTTATTTGTTTAGGATGCTTTATAAATTATAAGTTACATAAGTTGTACTTAGAGCGTTTAATTTTTATGGAACAAGCAAGAAGAAAGGTAGGAGATCACAATAAACATAACATAAGGTTACTAATGAATGAATATAAACATCATATTTTGTGATCTTTATTCAAAGCTGAACTCGCAAATTTCTATGAGTCACCGTGTTATAAATGCCACATGCATAAATATATGTTCAATTAATACACTTAATTTATGGATGAAGATAAGAGTTAAGTTAGTAATGGGAAAACAAGTTAAAACCGCTTGCAAAATCAAAAACACTACACCTAAGCATTAAAAAGAAAAAAATAATTTTTCAATTTTGAATTATCTTTCTTTTTAAATAAAAAGTTAGTTTTATTTCTGATAAGAATTTTATAACACAAAATAGTTAACGATATTTCTCATCTTTGATCTGGTCTCTGTGCGAGAGTAAAAACCGCATCAAAATTGATTCAGTAGTTTTGAGCTGACCCCACCAATAAAAGAAGTTACGAGCCGCCACGTATCGAAATCGGTTCAATACTTGTACCAGACCTTTGCCACAAAACAAAAGTTACGAGCCGCGCTGACGGCTCTTAAAGCCTGCAACCTTCTCGGACTTATATCTTATACGCGGGCGAAAACCGCATCAAAATCGATTCAGTAGTTTTGGAAATAATCGAGAACATACAAACCATCAAGCAGAAAAGCATACATCGGAACTGATAAGTGACGATCTTCTTTGTTTTGAAATTGGTTAAACAGAAAGGTTACTGATTTGTTTTTTGATCCATCGTGTGCAAATTCTTTTGGGAAATGTGGTAAATGTGGTATAGTTTCTCTTTTAAATACATAAAAAATCTTTGTCAATATCAATGAAATTATCGACCTGGATAGTGTAGTGTAGTGCCCGAATTAATTAAAAAAAAAGAATCAATTCAATCAAATCTATCATTTACAATATGAATATTGGAGTTGCTCAGGGCTCCGTCCTTACCCTTAATATTCTTTCTATTCATTCTGGTTTTGTGATAGATGTTGCAGATTTTGAACTTTAATTTAAATCTGCAGAGGAAAAAACTGTGGATATTGCAACCAAAACTCAAGGCTTATTATTAGGATCTTTGGAAGTACCTGAAACAGAGGGTCAGTTTGCTATTTCTGTTCTTTTTTTAAGTAATCCACGACTTTCTAGATGAAGATCCGCAAATTTCTTTAAAAACTAAATAAATACCCCTTTGTAACAGACAGGGATAGGGGAAAAAACGGTAAAAGAAACGTAACAAGTAATTTAATCACCATTATGGTAAAAATACTTCTGCGATTGTTTTTCGTGTTATTTTCTTTTTAGCAAAAAGAAATTATTTAACAATGTATGTTGTTACGCCGTTATTATCGTAAAAACCACAACATACTACAATTGCAAATAGCAAACTAACCTTTTCCGTAGTAGGTACTAATTTCTTTAGATTACTATTCGTTACAGAAATATATTAGTTTTATGGAAATTTGAGAATTTGGGATATTAGCGAATATTTAGGAAAATATGGGTTATTTTTCGGCATCTCAATGATGAGGTTCAAATCTTGAATAATGACTACGGTTAAGAGTCTTCCATGCTGGCGCGTTAATCATCGGTTAAACATCAATAAAAGAATTTACGCCTTGAATGGAAGAAATAACAGGAGATACTGTAGATGAGTATTTTTGCATGAGCATGTCTAGAAAAGATGAGAACAGGGCCAGACACTCTCTACTTATTGATATTTTAGAGTTATTCTTTATCTTCATATTTTTACCATTACCTTTACTTTCTGTTAAGTAATTAAGCCAAAAAATACACCCAAGTTGTTCCATAATAGTGGAACACATCGGAAAAAGAATAAACCTTGAGTGACGTGTCAGCCATTAGCAGCATCATTTGGTTCTTCTTCCCCCCATGGTACTTGACTAGCATTAGCAATACACAGCATATTACTAGCATCCATTCGCTCACACATCCTTACGCTCTTACAACATCAACCCTCGCTTTACCAATTCACAAGCCATACATCGACTGCTGTCTCATTAGAATCAGTTCCAACCTAGTACACCGGCACAAACCTTCTTCTCGACGCTTATTGTTTTATCTTAATGATAATTCCTTGGAAAGACAAAATAAATGGTAACCCTCTAGACCGTATTCGAGAGATCCTGGATTCGATCTCTGGCACCAACTATTTTCACTAAGGTTTCCCGCGGTTTTCTTTAAAGTACCTTTCCTAAAAATCCCATTCTTACGTTAACTAAAGAGGAGACTCCGAGTTCATATGGTGGTCCGCCTCCAATAGGGAAGTGAAACATAATGAGTTTTTTCCTTTTTCCAAATCAAATGATAGAAAAGCAAATAAAATAAGTAAATAAACAATTAAAAACTTAACTAGTGTAAAAAACAAAATTATCATTCTTATCAATCTTTACTAATGTAATCAGTTGGATGCAAAATGCATTTCGACATCCTAAATTAAATCCTCAGATGATTCATTCTAGCATAACAATGATTTGAAATTACAAAATCAAAATTGTTATACTAAATAGAATTTATTAATTTGAAATTCATTACCACTAACATTTTTATAAAACTTTATCAAGCACCATTATGGATTCTAACTTAAATAATGTTTTTTAGAATATTTCTCAGCAAAATGAGGTTGGCATCAAAATTAATTTAGGATGCCGAAATGCATTTTTGCATTCAAGTGACTACAGCCATAAAGATTGATGAGAGTGACAACTTAATTTCTTATTCTAATTAAGTAAGTAGCTCACATGTATGGAGGATTTAGAATTTAATTAAAAGCTTCCTTCTAATCAGAAAAAGAAGAAATAAGGGGAACAACTCCTTAAGATTCCATACTTACTGAATTAGGAATAGATAATTGCAGAAAAGAGCAGTTCTTTCCATAAAGATAACTGACGATGAGTTGTTGACGTCTGACCTCCTGTTACTTAATACCTGTTCTTTATTTGAGGAAGAAATGCATCAAATCCCTGTTTCCTGCGTTGCTGAAAGTCGCTTGTCGCTTACCAGATAGGTAAGTCTTCAGGTTGACCGCAATGCTATTTAACTATTCTCCTCTTGTCAT
>VTPC01091264.1:0-20173 GCA_011009095.1 Ignelater luminosus | reverse complement strand
TATAATATTTAAATGGTTAGTATACATACCACTTTTGAATTGGCTTTGATTTAAATAATTTTAATGACCAGTTCTTCATCATTGTCAGTGTCTATAATCACTGTCAAAATCAGAATGAGGTCAATGTTAAATAAATAAATAAAATAATAAATTATTTAAATCCCTTTTTTAAGCAAACAAGCTTACAGAAGATGAATCAAGAAGCAAGAAAACTACAAAGGTAAAATAAAACAATAGAAATATTTAGCAATTATAAATGTCTTCATCATTTATTATCATATAAAAGAATTGTAGTATAAAATATCAAAACATAATTTATTTATAATACTTGGTCGAGTAAGATGTACAGTTTTAAAACATAAAAACGAAAAATGCATTTTTGTACACATTAATTATGTATGTAATAATTACATTTTGTAGTAAGTAAGCATAGCGTATAATTCAATTTTTTATTATAATAAAAAATTCTATATCCTAAAACCTTTCAAGATTGTAGCCCTCAATCAAAAATTAAGATCTAAGAAAAAGACATCTTATCTCACCTTTAAAAAATAAAATGTTCATTAAGTATTGAGTTTGTACTTAAACAGGCATAAATATCTTATTGCATTTAAAAAATGTTGTAATGCAAAATATCACACGCAATTGGGTTTCAAGTCTTTTTCCTTAGCAATTTTAATGGTACCAATGGCTTCAGCTTCTTCGATTGTGTCTGGTAGTTTAGTATTCAGAGTTTCAGGAAAAGTCAATGACAGAAATCCAGCTGCAGTTGCCATTGATCCAAATAATACTACTGGTAAATGGTGCCATACTTGCGCCTATACAAATAGTAAATTTAAAAACAGATAAATAAAGGAAAAACGAAGTAGTTACCAAGATAGGAATTTGTGGTGCCACCATGGAACCAACTCTTCCTAACATTGAACACATTGCTAGAAGGGAATGTCTGAGTGATGTAGGGAATAATTCACTTGTAAAAACATATAAAACCGTAAAGGCAATTGATGCTCCAAATTTTCCAATTAGATAAGCAGATAACTTTAATATGGCCTTTTCTGAAATAGAACACAGTTAATATAACTAAAGCACATAAAAGATTTCTACTTACCTTCTGGTATGCACATAAAAGCAAAACATGCACATCCAGTCATAATAAAAGATAGAAATTGAGAAGATCTTCTTCCTATTCGATCCATCATTATGTATGTAGCAAAGAATGCAGGAATTTCAATTAAAGAGGTCATAATAAAATTGAGGTAGATATTTCCTGATAATGCTACAGAATTTAAAGATAATCCATAAAACAAAAAGGTAACACAAATCCAACAGAAAGAGCATGAAATTAATCTAACCATTATGGCAAACGATTTCAAGACTCTTAAAATAGGATAACTTTGTGTTTCTGTAGTATCTTTTTCTTCTTTTACGCTTAATTTTTCCAAAGCGTTAGGGGAAATTGTTTTTCCATTTACTGTAGCTGCTTTTCTTAAAATATAAACTGCATCATCAGTTTTTCCTTTTGCGAGTAACCATCTTATTGATTCAGGTGTCAACCATAAGTAGAAAAGTATGAGAAATCCTGGAGGATAAACAATACGAAGGAATAATCTGGAAGATAAGAACAAACGATAAGAATTTGAGTATCTACTAAAAGTAGGTACAAATGAAATAGGCCTTTTTAGTTTTACAATCTTGTGTTTCCTGCGATTCTACCCCCTAAAATACCTTAGATATTTTACTTTGGCACAATATAGAACAGTATAATTCTTTTGTCTTTAAGCTATTGTTTTGTTACTTTCAAGAAGGGGAATGGTGACGCAAACTTTCTATAATCATCAATCTTAACGCCTTAATTTCTCCTAATTGCGGGAAATATGCTACACGAATACTTCTAGGCTGTACTGTCTTGTATTTTATCGAAGAATTTAATATTTTCTTTCAGCAAGTAGTCAATTACAGTCAAATCGTAACCGATGTGTGATGTGTCAACTTTTCTGAATGCTTATTAAAAACTCCCCGTGCTTGCGGATATCATGACAATTATAATTTTGACCAACTGTCAGGTTTATCTAAATTGAAGTTATCTAACAATTGGACGGTTTTACAAAGCGTCAACAAGGTGATGTCTCCCCAATGGTTTAAGTCGCGATCGACTGTATTCTGAGAAAAACCATTGTGGATTGCAATGATCAGCAAGATAGTGCAGCCTAGAAAGATAGTCGTGCAACATGTTTCTTGTAAATGTAGAAACAATTATGGCCGTAAGAAATGGATATTAAGGCAAGATAACACAGCTATTTACTCACTGCTATCTACAAAATAATGGCCTAAAAATCGAAGTGTTGCCTTATTTTACAAAACACTGTTCTATTGGAAAATGTAAGCATCATTTAAAACAATTCACGCGGAAAGGCATTGAATATTTCGTACTCTTACCACTCCATATTGGTAAATGCTAGGATATACCGGTAAATTCTAAGATTTATCAATTTCTGGACATTTACAGTAACATATTTACAACATACAAGTACATACCTCCATGATTGGGCATACCAAGCAATTAAACCCAAAAGCGATTCTCCCAAAGTGAAAGCACAGCTTATGATGGTACCAATAAGTACGCGCCGTGTTGGTCCTACCAATTCTACTCCTGCAAATGATAATTACAATTACTTGATTGTAATACAATAACGCAGATTTATTTTTAGAATTTTAATTATGAAGAATAATTTAATTTATATGAGTTGCAAATATACAGTACAATTGTGATAATGATAATGGCATTTTGTTGTTTGTAAATAATCTGGTTGGTTTGGTTATCAGAAAATATCATTTGACTTTTTTTTTTAATATGCCAGAAAGAAAACTAATTTTACTCATTTAAAAGTGAAAGTCACTGGCTAATTAATTTTATCAGTTTTATAATTAAACTTTCTTGTGAAATTTAGTAAATACACACATATCCTTTATTTATCAAATATCAGCAACAATAAATATCTAACAGTACTTTTGATTGTATACCAAATATACCGACACAGTGAAAACAGAAATAAAATTGTAGATTAACCATATCAGATCAAAAATGCGTTCTATTTTCTTTCCTAGAGATACAAGTAATAATGTGCAATGTAATGATGAACGTTTTTAAATAAAAATAGAATCTTAGAAGGATTGCAGCACATAGAAGATTCTACGACAAACATTCTTTTGTCAATAAATAAATCAGATGCTGGAATAAAAAAGCTACATTGATTGCTATCGCAATTTGAATGACCGAAACTTGTGCCAAGATAATAAGTCACGAAGTTTGTTAAGAGACTCAAGCAATCAGAGCTACTTGCATGAACGAAAAATACTTTTAAAAGGAAGTTTAGTTTGAGAATTTGCCATATACTTACTTTCATTGATTTTTCTTAAGAAACATTTATGTTGCATATAAGGTTTTAGGTACGTATCCTCTTACTTCAATTAATTATGAAATCTTATTATTGTACTAGTTGTTTATTTACGAAAAGGATTCTATAATAAATTCCGTTTTTTATTCCCAAGGCATCTACTAAGTAAGCTAAATCGGCGCAAGCAACAATTCTATATGGATATTTTTATGATACAATCATTCAATGTAATTTAGTTTATTTATTAGGCAAAGAGGAGATTCAGGTACTTACCTAAAATAAATGCACAACTGAAAGATCCCGATCCAAAAAAAGTATCTAAAAATTCTAATAATAGGAACCATAAGTAAGACGGAGCAAACGATCTAGCTAGACCTGCCATTGCAGACAATACTAAACCCCCAACCAGTAAAGTTCTTCTACCATATCTGTATAGAAAATAGTGTATAAGTTAGTAATGTGACTAAAGTGTAAAGGTATATTCACTGCATGTATGGTTACCAGAAATCTACTCTTTTTAGTAGTCAAGTCTAGAGACCTCTTCAAAATTTATCAAAAAACCATAAGATAAGAATAAATTCTGTATTTTGCTATTTTGAGATTTTTTGCTGGATGAATAAATTCGAGAGTGATTAATCTCTTCCCGTTCCCCATTTGCGATTGTTTAAACCTCGTTTTGACTTAAGCCGATCTGGTAACCTTACACTGCAGATTTAGAAAGTTTAAACTACTACATCTTTTACGGAGCATTTGGTAACATATAACATACTAAATATAAACGTTAACTGCGTTTTCAATAAACAGAAAAGTAAGATGATCAAAACTTTTTAAAAATGCATGTGTGTAAGTACACAGGTTGTGGTTATTTAAAGAAATTGTAACCACAAGCTGTTGTTTTTAGAAATTATCTTACGCATCCAGGACTATACACAGAATTTATCATATAATGAGTATATGTTATTGCTCTCTGTTCTAGCCAGTTTTGAGCATATTTCTAAACAAACATTTCATATTGATTGACATTTTGTGCGAGACGATACACACAACAGACAACAAAAAATATATAAATATCACGGCCCGATCAAATGATGGTCAAAATACACAAACAAGAAATTTCCATATTTTTTTTTAAACATAAAAAACCATATGTCAGCAAAGTAATTAATTTGCATTTTCACAACGCAATTTTCCAACTAAAAATTTTGCGTTGATTCTAAGAAACAGCTTGTTGGCATTATTTGGAGACGTATATTCAATTTATATCTTTGTTTATGAATTAAACAGTTATATAATAATATGCATTTATAATCTGTTTGCGATATTAACCTGTCAGATACGAATCCAGCAAATGGCAGGCAAAAGAAATGCCCTATATTGTTGATCGTCCCAACCATCGTTAATTTCCATAAGTTGTCATTGCAATGAATGTCAAACTGAAAAAAATTGTTTTATTAGGAATGAGTGTGTATAATTAAAAAGCTATTTATTTTTACAACCTTTATGAGTTTAGTATAGTAATTAATTAATTTATTTAATGATTTTAGACAATTTATGCAAAGGAAATAACATTTATACCCATAATATCGATAGAGATATTTGTAAATCCTGTTTTATCTCAGTATTATCTGTTTCCTCTTTGCTCTTGAATTTATCACCCACTCACAGGATTTCATCCCTTTTGCTGGTGATAAATGCTTTGTGCTTTTGTATTTATGTTTATCTAAATACTTTTTTCTCATAAATACTTTTATTATTACACATTTTTATTTAACTTTATATTTTTGAATTCATGTCTTTTCTTGTCAATGTATACATATGAATTAATCCAAAAGCAAATATTTTGTAGAAGCAACAGGCAATTTATAACAATTGCTCTATTTTGTATAATCTTTTATAAAGAAGATTTTAAAATGAAGTTTTACGTCATGTTTTTTTATAGAAACCGCAATAAAGTGGTTTTAGAAAAATATCGTGTAATGCAACTTAAATGATCTTTAATGGTGTTAATGTAACGAATTTAGTTTTGTCATACTCATAATATATCTCAAAATGAATATTTATTTCCTGTATCCATGACAATTGACATTTTAATTAATTTTCAGATTTTTGATTTACGCATTTGGATTACAAGAACAGATAAAATATTTTGAAAAATCTTATCTCATCAGCACATACAAATACTTAAATATTTCAAATAACCTTTACTAAAAATCTATTGTTTTAATTCCAACTTCCAAAGTATAATCAACAGTTAAAATCAAATCAATAATTATTATTTTGAGAGGATACTTCAAAAAATACAATATTTACTATTGCTGCAATACGTAAAAAAAAGGAACGTGATTAAAACGTGATGTTAAATAGCGTAACATTCAAATATATTGATAAGAATCCTAATAGTTATATCAAATTAATAAGAAGAGGATATGAAGAAATTTTTGATAATCATTTATTATCTACTCATAATAAATTCTTTAAAATAGGAATGCAATCCAACTTACATCGTTCACGATTGTTTTCTCAGACGTCTCATAAATAAATGAATCACAAGATTCGGTTTCATTCTTATCAAATGCTGAGGCTGAACAGATTGGAGTTTGGCTTGTATTGGCAGTTTGGCTTGTATTGGCAGCGTATTTGAATTTTTCACATTTAACTGGACGGCCATTTTCTAAAGGCACTGCATAGGCTAACCATAGTGGATTAAAATGTTCCAGATTTGTATCACATTCTTCAACTTTGCATCTACGACGAAATTCTCGAATTATTAGTTGATTTTGCATATTTATATTAGTAATGACTTACCTGTAATTTAGATCTCTAGCTGTAAAAACATAATTTAGATGAATAGCGGTGTAAATGACCGCAATGCAAATGAGAGCGAAATTTCTTTTCTGGTATTTTCCAAAACCTCCAAGTTCTGCGAGGATAACGTCAAGAGACTTGTCTGCTGAGGACATTCTGTGCAATCAAATGTAAACATTATTATTTTATATTTATATTGGTCTGATAAAGCTAAAGGAATTTTTTCGCATAAAACATTGAGAATCTTAAGATGATAATGTAGAACAGAGGAATTTTTCTTTTCGTCAAACTCTTATTTTGAAGCGATCGATATCGCAAAAACAATCAAAAAACAACACTTAAATGTAGTACTTTCAAATTAATTAGAAATGTAATACAAAGATTAGTGATATTCAGAATTGTTATAATTTGAACTTTATTTAGAGCAAGGCCAAGTTGGTAACAAGAGCTAACAGACATTCTTGGTATTTAATCGTAGATGATTTAATTCATTTAAAAAAATGTTAATTAAAACTCATACTGTAACTCATTTTTAATGCAAATAGAGATAATATAATCTGTTATAAGAGCGTTTTATTATTAAGTGAAAATATTAACCTTTACACTTGCAAAAAAAGAAAAGAATAAACCACCGTTAAGAATAATATTAGAGAATAAAATTTATGCAGTTCCTATTAAAAAAACCTACCTTAATAATTCCCAGTGTAATTAAATAAACCCCCAAATACTATCACAATAAAGAAAAGTTGAAGTCGAGAAAATAAACTCGACTTAAAAAATGGACTTTTCAAACTATCATCCAGCGCATGCCTCGACAGAAATTTTAAGATTTTTTCTGTTAAAGAAAAAGAACATGCTTGATGTGGTTAATAGCAATAAATCCCTGGTAAATCCTGGACGGTTTGATTACAGTCTACCTACAAAAAAACGTAGCAATCATTTAAGACTGAAATAATTAACTTAGTGTAGTTTTCAAATAATGTAATTGTTCCTTAGAATGATTACTTATCAGATAATACCACTGATGTTATTGTCTGTATATTTTCAAGACATGCAATATTAAAAGAGATCTTAAAATCTTACCTCGTGAACGCTACCTACATATTTTATTTTGGGTTTCATATTAGGCTATGTATTCTCGATAAGTATTTGGGAAATTCTTTTCACGACGTTTCTCAAAATTGTGTTTTTGTTTTTTCAAGTGTAATAATTAAGTTTAAAAAAACGTTTTAACTGAAAATATTCAATTCAGATTAAAAACTAAAAAAAAAATAAAAAATGACTTTGCAAGGTAAAATATATAGAACTATATTAATGGTATACAACATATACGATAGAGATGATAGTTATAAAAATACAATAGAGACAAAGCGGAAGAAGAATAAATGAGGCGTTACAAATTAACTTCAGTGTACAAAACAAAAAACTCAAGCTGAGCTTGATGTATTGTTTTCAGTCTAGAATAATTTTTATATGATATTTACGGTTTACATTATTATGTTAATATTATTGAATTTAAAGAAATTCTGCAATTTTTCTATAATCTTAAAATTCGAACAATTATAAATGATTTTGTTAAAGATATGAAACGCATTGCATGATTTGATAATTTGTTTGAACCAGAAAAGAAATTACTGAATAATTATATCATACTTTGCGTTTTGGCGATAATTATACTAATCATAAACAAGAAGTTATTTACGTATCATAAATTCTTGACCCAGAAAGATTTTAGCTTTAGTACCTGGTTTAACCAGAAATTACTGGAATTGAAAAAATTTGTATCGTAATAAACGACAGATTTCACTTAAAATAATTTTTAACGTACAAGAACCTATTTTATGTGTTGAAATCGTAGTGGTTTGGTTTCTGATATTTAAGTAGTTCCTTTATTTAATAATTATTATTAAGTGATATTTGCAGATTTTACACTGATATAAAAATCATTTTAATGTAAATAGTCTCTCTATTCAAACAAACGAATTGCTTTTATATTGCAAATACCTGTTCCTACTTACGCAAATGGTGGCAGTTTAGTACGCTGCACAAATAGTAAAAGCACAACTATAAAAACGAACAAATCAGTAGGAAATGTCAGATGCTGCTTTTCACTGTGTTCAACACAAGCACACATTCACAGATATACTAATATGATAACTCTTTTGTGATTGGTCGTAGTATATTTGAAAAATGTTTCCTGTTATTTTCAATTTCATAGAAGTGGGAGGTTTTCAATATAATATGACCGTAATCTTAGAATAATGGGTAGCTATTTTATTATTGATTATAAAATGAATTGATGTATTTTATATTTAAGTTGCTTGTAGTTTATTCCTTTAAGATGAATTCTCATGTTTTATTTAATTCTGGCTTTATAAAAACTAGGGTTTCAAGTTTTCTGGCCTTTTTTAAAAAATAGTCTACGTAAATGACATATTCCTTTTAAAGCTGATGTAATGCAACTAAACAGTCATATTAAACATAAAATCATTATCTTAAAAATCTTCAAGAGTAGTGGAACTTAACACGTTTTGGAAAACAGGATTACCTGTTTCTATATAAGTAGGCATAAATGCAAATTAATTCAAAAGCTATAAGTCTACCTTGAAAAATGGTTGAAAAAGATTTATGCTTTCACCAAAAAAACGTATGTTCCACAGGTATAATAACTTCCTTCTTCAAAATCTTATTTATAATTCTGTAAAAATTTGTAACCTTTACGTTTACTATAGTATACGATTCTGTTTATTTAATATCTTATACAGTTCAGAAAAATATTGAACCTTCCAATTTATTATTTCTGATTAAATCAATTCATTTTAAGTAATTATATTAGAGAATATTGGGGTCCCACATAAGTTGTGGCCATGTTAGAAAGAACTTATTACTCACCCTCATGCATGTTGAATTTGTAGATCAATAATGCTACCAATTTACAATTATACGCATCTTTAAGCAGTATCGCCAGTCTGTTCATCATTCGGAATTATATATAGGCTAATCCACAAACGCAAAGAGTAAATACTTAATTTTGTAGATTATTAGCACAAGATGTATGTGTCACTCTGCGTCAGCTTCAAGCTGTCAAGTGCTCTTCACAATCGTGAATTAATATGAAATTTAAACGTTTCAACGACTAGTATTACAATTTCTCAGCTGTTTATTTATTGCGTCGTTCTAAACATATAACTAGAACATTAGATTTTATTTTTGGATTTATAATTAATAGAAAGTGGTAATCTGTTACTAAAATGTTAATATATTTTAGAGAAGTCTAAGAAAAAGGGAAACATCAAAGATGTTAGTTAGCATTTCTTTCTTCTCAACAAGGTAGGTAGCGTCGAAGACAGTAGCGTTATGCAATAAAAATGCAAACGAAGGAGACATTACTAGATATAACTGCCAATGTTACAACTATCATAAGAGATAGTCAATATTCACTCCTACGATCTATCCGAACAATTAACAAACAAGTTGACAGATACAGTGGCGCACAGCTTATTTGATACAGTACCTGCTTTACAATGTAGACATCAGTAACTTCAAAGCTAATAAGTATATTGACAAAATTTGAATGTAAGTTTGTAGACACATGTTTAACGAACATAATGCGCAAAAACTGTTGCAAAAATATACTTCCTCGTCCCTTAAGAGCGGAATTAGCAATTACGCTGCAAAAATGTAGCTTACAGCTTATTTGATGCAGGCACGTTTGCGAGCCTAGCCGACAGGTTATCGCGTCTTTTATCGGTATTTTGTCTATTCTGCTTTTTTAGTTATGATTGCAAGTAGTTGTAGCCAATTTTTAGTCTGAGCAAAGCAAGCATCAGTATCAGAAGCGGAATTTATAAAAATGAGTCGTCGTACAACAATTGAACAGCGTGAACTGTCCATACACCATTATAAAACTGAGTAATCAATCCGTAAAATTGCTCTAATGGTCAATTTGAGTGCCTCTAAAGTGCAGCATATCATCGAGCGCTTCATACACAAAAATCGGATGAAAGATAAGGGCAGAAGTGCGCCAAACAAAATTTTCAACGCGTCTGACGAGCGATACATTGTCCGCAAAATCAAAGCAAATCCGAAGTTATTCGCGCGCACAACTTTAATGGCCGAGTTGCACGTAAGAAGCCATTCTTAAGCAAAAGACATCAACAGAGCCGACTTGCCTTTGATAAGGAACATCTCTGCAAGAAATCTGACTTTTGGAACACAGTAGTACCTTTCCCTGACGAATCCAAATTCAACATTTTTTAATCCGACGGCATGTCCTACGCCTGGCGACAACCAAATTCTGAACTAAACTAAGAGAACCTAAGAGCTACTGTGAAGCATGGCGGCGGTAGTGTGATGGTTTGGGCCTGTATGTCCGCAGCCGTCGTGAGGAATTTGGAATTTATTGAGAGGATAATGGACAATAGTATGTACTTCACCATACTCAAAGACAATTTGCTGCAAAGTGCCGAGAAATTGGGTATACGCGAACAATTCCAGTTTTATCAAGACAACGACCACAAGCACAAGTCGGGACTTGTGCAATCCTGGCTCATATGGCACTGCCTCCATTTGATGTCACCGCCGGTGCAGTCACCTGACATGAACGTCAATGAGAATCTGTGAGCTTTGTTGGACACAAACATTTGGAAACACAAAATCTCCAACAAAGATGATTTGAAGAAGGCGCTTTTAGAGGAATGGCAGTTAATAACCCCAGACATTACACAAAAGCTTAACGATTCAATGCCAACCAGACTCCAGGCTCTTGTAGAGGCACAGGGATATCACACTAAATACTAAAAGAAGCATTAAAATAAATAGTTTGTAGGATTTTTAAGTCTTAATTGAATTATATCAAATAAGCTGTGTCATGAAATTTAGCAGTATTTTTACTTTTTAGTTATTATGTTGGTAAACAAAAATTTGGTGAAATCAATAAAATTCCTTGGTTAAACTATATATCATATTTTTCAAAATAGCATTCGAACTTTCTCGATATTCTTTTTAGTTTTTAAATTATTGCCACTTGAACATTAAAACAGGTACTGTATCAAATAAGCTGTGAGCCACTGTAGATCTTTCTGAGAATACTCTGAATTGCCATATATTTAATTACACATTAAATGTTACCTGTGCTGGTTTCAATTTTAATTAGTTCAATAGCAAGATTGATGCTTTCAGTCTAAGAACCAATTCCTCCCGAAATACTCTGTATTATATCAATGCTTTTTTATTAACAATGTTTGGTTGAGATTTAGATTCTCTCATATACAGCATGATCCAAGGAGAAGGTCACAACTGAAAAAATCTTTAATTATCAGTATCACCGAACTCATAACTATTTGTTACGATGTTTGAAAAAATTACAACCATTGTGTGATTTTTCTACTCTTAGAAATAAATAGCATTGCGATTAAACAGTTCAACCGGTAACAACAGCTTTTTCAAAAATAACATTAAAAGATAAGTTGTGTAATTTGTGAAGTGTTTTCTGAATTGCACTGTAAAATAGAAAAAATCTTACAAAAGACAAAACTAGAACAAATGCCCATTATTGAATTAAATATGTTACCTAATCAGACGAAGAGTAAATAAAGTGAAGTGGGTAGTTGACTGAGGAAAATTATGACTGCTTTAAATAAAATATAGGAAAACCTTGAACTAAATTGCTTAAATCTGTCCATATCTGGAAAATAGAGAAAATGATCAAGGTGATATTTGGAAGATAGAGATAACAAGAAAAATAAACAAAATTTGCAAGTATAATAAATCAAGATAGTAATAACAGTTTCCCATATACGGTAAATTACAGAATTTAAAAGCAAAATGCGTTAGCGCAATAATCGTTTTAAACTGTACATGTTCTGTGACGATTTTTGCTTTAGCTATTGGTATCAAACCACACATTTAATTACCTTCAAATGCTAAGTATTGCAAAGCGCGTTTCACTTAATGTGAAACGCACAGGTAGCTACTAATTTATTACTTAATTGGGAAAGGGCTTTTTAAGATGATCTACAACACTAAATCTTCAAAGTTCAGACTGAAAGGGTAGTAATAAATCGTGCCTGACTTTCGATAACTCTTGAACTGTTTGGGGTAAATTTTACTACCTGGGATTGTAAGACTGAAACGTATCCTATAATTGTTCAATGGTGTGTAGAAGGTATCTCAGATTTAGTACTGTATACATATGATTTATTGAGGAACATTGTTCTAAAATCTCTAAAACGTTCTTTCCTATCGAATCTATCAATTGGCTATAATATTAGTATAGCAAATCAACAATTTTTATTATGTGTTAGAATAAAATACCCGGCCAAGTTTATTAACTCCAAAAATATAAGCATTCTTAACATTTCAACCCTTTACAGTAAAAAAAATATCGACAAGAAATGAAAGGTAACCAGTTAATAACTATCACAAGTTAATTAAGCTAATAGATTTTTTGATTATCAATTTCCTTTTGTAGAAGTCAATTAATTAGTTATGTATGTTAACATTAATACTTTAATAATCATATGCGTAGATAATGATGACTAAAAGAAGGTATAAGTAGCTCTTTTTAATATTTTCTGAAATTACAACAGTGCATTTGGAAAAGAAAGATGATAAAGTTATTTTTTTAAATTTATAAATACTCTAGGTACCAGGTATTCATGGCTTAGAATTGTAAATTTTTATTGTTTCGCCTTTATTTAATACCCTATATCACATTTAATATAGGAACAATGATAGTAGTATTTGATCACTCTCCAGGAACTACGTCAATACAATATATCAGTACTATTTACAACTCGACAATAACGTGCACGACATAACTAAACGATAAAAAGTCATATGCAATTTTTAGTAATTCTAATTACTGCATTATGCACATTTAAATATAAAATCAGTTGTGTCGTAAGTTAAATCCTGTTTAGAAAGGAGCACAGATATCATTTTTCAAGCTGTCCGATATATTAATTATTTATAGTTTTGTTTATTTAAACACCTTAAGATAAACAAGAATCTGTTAATTTTAAAGTAAATATTTTTAGTGGCAATGCGTAAACTAATTTTGTGATAATGAGAAGATGTCTTTTAAAATGTATTTGCCCGAGGTGTTTAATATTAAATTTAGCCTTGTGCTGTGAACTCCAAATTATAAATTAAAATTTGCTAGTTTGTATGGAAGAATGTGGTAGTTAAATCGGGATATAACAAGTAAATACTGCCTATGCTGAATATTCATTCTACTGAATCATACAACCAGCACGTGGTAACACTTTTTAGTAGGCTGTACAAAATTAGATGCCGCATATAATTGTAAAAAATTGTAATTTAATTTTAAAATCAGTTTAAGGACAAATAATAAATTTGAATGAATAGAAAATCACATGGGATGGCTTTTAGCTTTGTTATAGTGTGACTTGATTATTTTTAAATTCGACTATGTACCTGCTTACATTTCAGGAACGTTAATACATATAATCATTCACCTACTAAATTTTACACCTTATTATTTGTATAGACATTTTAAAAAATCTAAAAATACTAAATATTAATAGTAAACTTACCCGTAGGTTCAAAAATACTTTTTTAAATGAAAAGATCTTGAAAGTTCATTAAGCACTGTACAGCACAGTAGCAGAAAACGGATTAGCTTTGCGGTCTCTATTTCAGTATCTACACGTGACTGTGTTTCAGATCAATCAACCGGCTCCTGATATTGTTCTTACTCCAACTTTATCAGTGGTTAAGTTAACACTTGTTTTTTATGTGTTTTACGATTTCAACGTTAAGATTTTATTCAAGAGTGTTTTCTATCGCGCGTAAATATTCATACTGTGATATCTCGTCTGGAACTCACCAACATTTTCAACTTCCACCACGTCTGATAATTTTATTTTTCATAACGCGTCTACAACGCTCGCTGCCTAGAACTTCAGACACTAAAGATCATTGACCGTATAGTGAAGAAATATCGAAAAATATTTTCAAAACCAAATAAATAAATTATGCGTGCGCTTTTTCGTAATTTTTTCAAAAACTGGTTAGACCACAGATTTAATCGTTTTATCTCCCTTAAGTTTTTATTATGGGTTATGGATTGGGTCAAGGAGATCGTTGCACTATCAGAAAAGGTGATGATATTCTGTTCTATAATTGTTCAAAAGTAATAATTATAGTGTGATACATGCAAGGAAATTATAAAATTCGCTCTGATCTCAATCAAAATGCCAAAAGTTATTTATCTCAAAATTTGATACTCGAGGTAAAAATGAACATGAAACTTTTTTCCTTTTTAAAGATAAATAAAGAGAAGTGCTTATTTTTACTGTACTAAAAGTTTATAGCATGCTCGATATGGTTTTGTTATCTCTCTTAGGAAGATAAGAAAAATCTAAAAATGGTTTATGCCAACAGAAGTTGATTACGCACGACTCGGATAAGAGTTTACCTAACGGGGTAATAAATTTCTTTTGTTTTCAAATCAATCTGATTTTAACACAAAGATTTAGGTTCTGATAAGCGCATAGTAACTGTCTTCGGTAAAAATCGATTTTCTTTAATCGGCAATGGGTTAGTAGTGACAACCAGATATGATTATCAATATAATTAAAACGCAGTGATAATATAGACAAACTTAATGCATCCATGAACTAGCTTCTATCAAACATCCACTACTGTTTAATATTCAAACGTAGCAATCGAATAGTACGTGCAAATATGTATTTAAGGTGCATTTAAAATGAATAAACATGTCCCTATTGTTTAAGTGTGCTATAGTTTGAATTTTTCTTTGCAATAGAGTACTGAAAATCTATTTTTTGCTTTTCTAAACATTCTTGTTTTTGCTTTATCTTACTCGAGAATTTCCTATAGTTTACTGTTTTATGTTTTTCTAACAAAATATTGTCTAGAACCGAATAACGCACCATACAGATTTCAATAGTAAATTTTTAATTTAATTTTAATTTTAATAAGACATTTCTTTTTTTTATTAAAATGATGCCAATACATATCTAACTGTTGTAAAACTAGAAATTTTTTTTATTAATTTTCTAGTTTTAGAAAATGGAAAATAAAAAGACCAACATGTTCAGATGCGGTATTCTTTTCTTTACAAAAAAACCATTTTACACTTTTGCTCTAAAATAACTAAGGGAGCAACTAATTGAACTTTAGAAATTTACTATTGAAATCTGTATGATGCGTTATCCAATTCTACAGCCGGTGTAATACTCACCGACTTTGCTTTAGATTTGATATACTAGTAATATCGATTAAGATATTAGACATATATATTCTGTTGGTTGAGATCACCGTTAAGGAGCAAAGCTTGCCTTTTTTATTTTACTTTTAAATGGATTGAACAATAGGATCTTTTCTATCTATATTTCTTACTCAATACCCTCTAAACACCACCGTATTTTCTTCCATTTACATTTGTTTGCCACAAAAAAGACATCTGGAAATGTCTAAATATCTTTCAAAAAGAATTACATGTCTGATTTCATCTCGATGTTTTGTAATTGCTAAAGAAATACAAAGCTATCGCATTTTGTATTTAGAAGTACGTGCGGAAAAACCTCTTTCTTCAATGTGTGCAAGACCACAGGAGCAAACAATACGATAATATTTTCTGAAGGTGATGCTGAGAGTTTTATCTTTAAAAGAAAGCAACATTAAGCAGCAAGCAATGAAGTGACTAGAGTAACCCTGATGAAAGGGACAAAGTTTATTAAGATAAAGTTGATATTAAAATGATAGTTTATTTATTAGCCCACTTCAGAATTCACAAAAATAACACAACTGTAAAAAGAAGATTGAAATAACAAAATTCCAGTTGCACTTATTTCCAATACCATACTCACGTATGAATTAGACTACTGTATAGACGCCAAATGTCTTTTTACAGGTATTAATGTTATCCGAGTTGAAGTATTTATCATAGTTCTTATGAATATTGAATGATGGAAGACCCCAACAAAAAATCGCAGAAGTCAGAATTGACTAAACTTTCTCTGCTTAGAAATCAATTGATAAGCGAATATAAGGCCAAGACAGACCAAAAATTGACCAAAGACGGTCTACATTTTAATAAAAATTTGCCATTCAAATAGCATCTCTAGTAAAGTTTCAACAGCTAAGAAAGCTGTTCTACGTTTATTAAACAAGACAAGGATGTCAACATTATAAGACAAAAAAAGAGTGGAAAGAAGACAGGCTTATGGATGTGAACAAGTGTAAAGTGACTGGTCTTGATGATAACCAATGTTTTTGCCACAGTTTTCGAGAAGTATCGGATTTCTTAAAGTGATAGATAAATACGATTATACCTTAGATAATTTTTGATTGGAATGGAAAAACTAAGCTAAGCATTTTGTCAAAAAATAGAAGATAAAAAGCTATCTATGTTGAATTAATCTAAACACAAATGAATGTGTTTGAAAAAAAATAGTTTTGATAAAACATAAAATTACTAGCAAGCTGTCATTTTCATTCTCATCAAAATGTCGGTCTTCGTGCCCAAAAGTCAGCTTGGTGCCTATTACTGTAATGCTGTTAGGTACTCCAAAAAACTAATAGATACAGTGGAAAAATGTATAGAATTTTGTAACGTCGTATGATATTCTATTTTTTTTGTAATTGTTTGTAAGAAGATTGTTGTAGATATCATTTCTGTGTAAGTGTTTCAAAATTGCAAAACTGACTATCAAAGTGTTTAACATAAGGAAACCGAATTAAACCAATTTCCATATATAAATAGTTGACAAGACAGTGCACAAAATGACACTTGAGCTGCATTCTTTTGATTTTTACTGCGTCGAACAGTTGATATCAGCTTTGTGTTTCAGTTGAGAGACTCAGTTTTATTCTTTTGCTCAGTTTTGATATGTTTCGGTTAGATCGTGTAATTGGATTAATCTAAAATTAAAATTATTTTCTCTTTATATTTTTAGACAAGATGAACCTTATACATTCCATTCATACACTGAAAAATATTGCACATTGGCGTCGAAAGACTAATTGCGACTGCTTGGTGAACAAAACAAGCAAATTAATAACAAACACAGTTGTGCTGAATGATGATGATAAGATATCGTTTACTTGAATAGGTTTTTGGTATTAAGACTAATTAGAATACTACTAATTTGAGTCTTATCTACAATCTAGACACCATAAACCTTAGTAGTTTCATAATTAACTGGCTGACTGAACTTACTGTCACATATTACAGCTTATAGCGAATCAACGCACTTTTTTTTTAAATCTCTCATTAGTCAGAGATATTTTTAAATAAAACCTGTCCATACATAAACTATTTTAAACTGCCGTGCTGAAGTAGAAATGACAATAAGAAATTTTAAATAATTATGCTACACGTTTTAGTTATTTGTAGATATAAATATTGGAAGCATGTCATTAAGGGAGGTGAATAATGTGCTTTTCTAAAACAGCAAATTTTCCATGAACTTGAACAAAACTCGAAAATTTTTATTATTGACGTAAATAGATTCACGTGATCTGCAAATGATCATTTACAAGAACTGAATTTATTTATGTTCCAATTACTTATAATTGAATTATTAATTTATTAATATTCAAGGCTGATATTCATAAAAACTTTTTGTTAGTTGTTACTAAAGTGCTAGCATAGCTGCCACGCTAAAGAGGAAGTGCTCTCCGGTCATTGTCGTAATGTTTACAGTTTTATGCACTATTTAGGATGATAATCACAAATTTGTGCTTTAAAAGTGACCAAACACCTAATTTACTCGTCGTAGTTAAATATGTATATCTAGATAAGGTATACTGCTCAAAATAGTGCATCGAATCTATATAAGAAAAGGCATCACTTCTGAGATGTTACTGTATATTAAAGTTTTAATACGTACTTACAAGCAATTTCTTATTTTCTAAGCATTTATTATCAAGACAAATTATTTATTTATTTTACATAGCCATCTACTTATCAACACATTTTTATTTTATTAAACGTAGATTTTATCCCACTAAAACAGTATGGTACCTAATTTTAACGTTTTATAGAATCTAAGCCAGTTACTGTTCTATTTTTATATGGAACACGCAATTTTTGAATTTCAAGCAAAATCGAATTCAAAGAGATATACAAAATATTGATTTTCTGCATAACCTGCATAACTTTGAAGAAACAATTTATTCAGTCATCTTAAGCAAAACAGTTCATACATCTACATAAATGAGAATTTTGGATTTTGAAGATATAATAAAAAACCCTCATTAACTTAAAAATTGAGAACATTTTGTCGAAATACTGATGCAGTTCCAAGTTGATAATGAGAAGAAAACTCAAGCAATTCTTTGTTCTCTTTAGAAATATTGAGATTTTATGACCTCGGTTTCCAAAATCTTTCCTAGTCTGGGTAAATGCCTTGACTTATATAAAGACTTATTAGTGATTATAAGTAGGGCTGTGCGAATATTGAATATCAAATATCGTTAACAAAATTAATTTTGATCGATATTATCGATATCTAGGTAATATTGATGTTATCGATAATAAAGTATATAAACGTAATCTAGATAATATAGATAATATCTAAACTTCATAAATATTGTTAAATTGTTATTATAGAGTTACCGTACATGTACTACAGTTGAATTCAATAAAAACAAGAAATGAGATTTTTCGTAATGTAAACTGGGCTTTATCTGTCAATCATTATTTGTTTATCTGGAAATTTATTGTCTGTAAAATAATTCCTTCAAGTATACGAAACGTAACCTATTTATTTATAAATTGACAAATATGTTAATCTCGGAGCTATCAACTATAATAAAACCACGAAAAACTAATAAAAATACGCCAGTTTGTTTTATCACATTTCCCATTTTTATCGAAAAAAAAAACATGCTGCAACTCTGTAATAACAATCTAACAATATTTATGAAGTTTCGATATTATCTATATTATGTTTATACCCTGAATTAAGGTGAGACACGCAAACAGTACAAGTTTGAAATATCTATAGTAACTAAATTCGAATTGTTGAAAAAAGTCTTAGCAACCCTTTGGAGTGTATGCATGAAATATTCTTGCTAGTTTTGCCAATTAAATAAAAGAAAAAACAAGAAAATATGCTTATGGTTTAACAGGTACCTATTTAAAAACATAAACAATTCTTTCAAAACATTTACTTTTATTAAAAAAATCCCAAAGTATTTTTCTACACTAAACTAAATTAAAAAAAGTAGAAATTATAAAAAATTTCCGAATATGTGTATCATCATTTACGGCCAAACAGAATCCGAGGCTATTAGCTGTTCTGCTGCGATATTTATTGACACAGCTTGTATTCAGTGGTCTAAATCCATCAGCGTTTCATCAAAAACCATAAAAAAATCCCTCGACGTTAGGTCCGGTGACCTTGCAGACCAGGTTTTTCATTTAAATAATTCTTTACGATTCTGGTATTATGAGCGAGAGCACCGTCATGCTGGAACCATATATCTTCGTGAATGTTCAAATTTAAATTATTTAAAGCTGGCATCACGTTATCTTGTAGTAATGATAAATAATTTTCAGCACAAATATTTCCATTAATAAAAAATACCCGCAATTTTGCGAGTTCACTTCGCCGGTAACATAGAAAGTGGCTTCGTCCGCAAAAAAAATTTTTTGTAAGATATCCTGGTTGATAGTAATCGTTTCCACAAAGAATCGGAATTCGGAATCGTTCGTAATTAGTTCTTGATGACTTTGAAAATGATACTACTCACTTTTATAATTTGGTTAAATTAGTAATTTCATTACATTTTTCCTCAGTGAGAACAGATTTAGCCCTCACTCATGTATTATGTGTCGGCTTAATACAGCTCTTATTCTCATACGCAAAATTGATTTAGGACGATCAGGAAAAGTAATAAGAACTAAACGTGAAACCTGTCGTAAGCTAAGGTTATTATCTCATCATTTGTAAGTTTTCTTCGAAGGTATACAT
>VTPC01091263.1:79861-103700 GCA_011009095.1 Ignelater luminosus | reverse complement strand
ACTTATTTTATTAATTTGTTTGCGTAAAAATGTATTTGAACAAACAAACAGGAAAATTCACAATAACAACAACTAGAACTAGAATAAAATACTGAGAAATCTAATAACAATAATAACTCATCGAGAAAATAGACAAATTCGTGCCCAAATAAAATTTAGTGTTAATGTTCGATGGGGGGGAGGGGATCCTTGGAAATACTATTTTAGGGCCTTTTATATTTGAGGAGAAAGATACCTTAATTTTCTTAGAAATGAGTTTCAAAAATACCTAATGAATGTCCTTTTGGCGAAGTTACCTCCTCTCTGGTTTCAACAAGACGGCGCACCACCACATAACAACAGAACAGTTCTAGAGTACTTGAATATCTGATTTCCAGGAAGGTGGATAGAAAACAGAGGTGTAGTACCTTGGCTGGCAAGGTCTGCTGACTTATCGCCTCTAGATTTTTATCTATGGGGAACATTGAAAGATAAAGTTTATAAAAATCAAGTGGAAGAATTAAGAATGTGCATTTTGAATGCATTACTTCTTTGGGCAGGAGAGGCCTTCAAAGAGCTATAAAAAGCATACGACGAAAAATAAATCAATGCATTGATGCAAATAGTGGTCTTTCTGAGCGTTTATTTTTAATATTATTAATTTAATTTTAATAGTTGTTATTGTTATTAGATTTTTCGGTATTTCAGTTTTTTAGTGAATCTTCCTTGCTGTTTGTTTAAATACATTATAACGCAAAAAAATAATAGAATAAGTTTAAATAAATTTAGACTGAATATGTTTATCAAAACGAGTTTTACAGTTATGCTAATTTGTCTTCGCATATGAATCTTGATTAAAATATCCAGGACTATACTAGCAAAAAATTGGACAATAAAAAAGCATCATTTGCTTTACTACAAAACGCAATTATTTTTTATAATGATATGGGATCATACATCTAAAAACCATTTTCAACAAAACGTAAAAAAAGTCCAGGTCAGTATTGAAAAAATTGACCTGATGATGATACCTGAAATACGAAACGTCATATCTAAAAAATGATTACCCAGTTTTAAAGAACATAAAAAAGTGCTCTAATAATGTGTTATTAGTTTTTAAATAAATCTGAAAACAGAGAGTAAGACACTAAAAACGAAAAATTATTATTTCGGCTCTTTTCGGATATCTCCGGAAATATTCAGAATTTTTAAACTTTTTAAACGCCATGTTATTAGGCACATAAATGCGCAACTTTGCAATAATTTAAACAAATTCGTACCTCTTACGGTTTTTGAGATCCCCATACAACTACTCGAATTTGTAACACCCTGTATATTGTTGGGTGGAGTAGATAAAATATAATCCTTGATTTTCGACCCTTGTTACAATTTTTTAATTCAAGGTAGGAATATTTAAATAGTACTCAGTAGAAAGTAATAATGTCAAAATAAATCAACAAAGAGAGAGAGAGAGAGAGAGAGAGAGTTAATCGAATTCCAATTACCCTGCAGTACCTTTGAAAGTGATTAAAAACAAAACCCTTTTTCTCGGTAGGTCTGGCTTGACGTCACATTCCAAAAACTAAATCTTCTTTGAATCTCTAGCTTTTAGAAAGTATCCCTACACTTTTTATATTTTCTGTGCGAAAGCTGAGCTGGGGTTCTGAAGATATCGAAAAACTGCTCTTTGTTTTGTTCAACCGGCTTTGTTCACGTGACGCCTCTTCATGAATTCAAGGCGCGCATCTATAAAGGAAATTCCCATTTTGTCGCAGACTTCCCCCGAAAGGCGGAAGCGCTCCAGGAGGAAAATCCTTCTGCAGATCGCTCTCTCTTTCTGTCAGAGTCTCCTTATCGTATTTGACGGTGCGGAGGCGAAGACGGTGAATTGGTAGTTAATAACGGATCTAATGAAGGTTTTCCAGGAATGTATAAAGACCAAGCTGCTGCACTGCTGGACAATATGCAGGCACAGCTTCAGCTCATCGCTCCATCTCAGCGTGGGAGTAAAAATTATGGCACGGATACAATGATGTTGGTTTTCAGCGGGTGCGGCCTGATCTTCCATTTTCGGAACCAAGTCCTAGTTCGTACGCTAAAATCCTCGATCCCTCGAGACGTCACTCACAGGGCTGTGTCGTCCTCAAATTGAATAAGGCGGATTGGGGGGACGCCAACTCGCTGAACATAACCTAGTGCAGTATCACGAGATGTTGCTGGCGGAAACCTTGACGGCGGCTTGAAACTGAAAGAAAGTGACTATCTCATGCCAGAGCTTGTCAACAGCCCTCTCGATGTCGAGGAATGTGACTGACCGAGACGTCGGTGTAGAGACGGGAAATGGGGTCCGTGGAAGCAAGTGTCCAGGCGGTTTCCTCTTTGAGGATGGGGTTAATAAAGTCCGGAAGAAGATTCGGAGGTGACATGTGAAAGCGAGTGGCGATGTCGCGATCATAGGTGATTATACGGAGGGCTTGAACATCGAATAGTGGATCGTCTGGAGGTTGGTGGATTTCTTCGAGGACATCAGCCAAGATTTTGGGTAAGATGGAATTTCCGGATAGCTTGCTGTTCCGTAAAATCTTTGAGTAGAGAAGCTGACCAGCGCTCTTCCTTTATCCGGATCACATTCTGGCGGACAATTGCGGCGCTGCGCGCCGAGTCGGTTCAACTGTGTTTTCACCATTGAATCGTAAGTGCGAACATGTTTTTGTCGCTTTTCGTGAATCGACGACCCTCTCGGGTATGGATACTTGGATGGCTACTAAGATGTCTTTGATTCTGTCCAGGGTTGGATCTTGGAGAACGTTGCTTTCTACGTGAACCTGAAACTCTTCCCAACAGGCCTTATTCCAGTCTCTGGTGGTGCGACTAGCTTTCTAGAAAATCTCGATTTTGTCCAGGCGTGTGTCTTAGAAAAGGTTTTTTCTACATAAGCCTGAAACTCTTCCAGGAGATGTTGTTCCAGTATCTGGTGATGTGACTACGTAGCGTTCTAAAAAATCTCGATTCTGTCCAGACGTGTGAGGTGTGGGGCGTTCCTTGAGAATCCAAAGCAGCGTTAAAATCGCTCATCACCACGGCCCTCTGGAGCAAGACCACGAACTCGGAAAAGTCAAATGTCGAAAAGATGTATACGGGGACGCTATCCGGCTGGTAGATGGTAGCAATGCAGACGTGTAGGTTTGAAAACTGTTGGAGAATCTGGGAATCGCTGACGGGAAGCCAGCTGTAGACGGCAAGGGCTTACCTTGGCTCGGCCGCCAGAGACGTCCTTGAGAAGGATCCGGGACAGGAAGTGGAACTTTTCAAGATGGGCTTCGGACATGGCAAAAATGTGGATGTAGAGGCGTTTGTTGCGCCAGCCGTTGAGATTAACAGTTGCCTTGTGGATTTGTTAGGAGTGAGGTCAGGTGTCTGAAGTAGACTGCTTTGATCCGGAGGCCAAAGAACTGGGTTATGGTAAGAAACCAGATCTTATGGATGCGCTCACGTTGGTTCGAAAAGAGGTTAAGGAACGAGGTGACAAAAAGGATAGGATATTACGTATGCATGAGGTAGAGAGTTTGCAGATTGCAGTGTGGATCTAAGAAGAAATGGTCGAACTTAAGGCATTTGCCGCACTTGGAAACGTACACGTGGTTGAACATCAGCGTGTCAAGTAAAGCACACGCATACGCTTCGTTTCGCGGTCCGTGGCTCGGTTGCAGAAAGAGACAAAAAGAGAGAGAGAGAATGACTCAAGGGAAAGAAGCGGGTTTGGAGATTCATGGTAGATACTTGGAGGCTTAGGATAGCAAGTCCGGTTCGTCGTCTTGTGAGTTAGTTTTGTCGTCCCGGTGGCAGACACAAGACAGTTTTGATGATATCAGACCAGGGAGATTTTTGAATATAGTGGTCAGGGTTTTGGGAGTTGAGACTGACTTGAATAGTCCTGCTATGAAGCAAGTAGTGACCGAACGGGTGGTGGAGGTGGGGTTGTAGACAAGGTTTTTAGGAGCGGTACGGCGGCGGCGCTTTTTCGGGGTCGTGGTGATCCAGTTTGAGCTGGTATCGGAGGACGGAAGGTAAGTAATGCTTGCGGCTGGATGTTCAAGTAGGTAAAGTGGAAAAGGTAAATGGGGTGGTAAAAGAAGAAAAAGAGGTGGCTGAGATTGGTTAGAGAGTTTGCTGCTGGTTTAGGAGTACAGCAGGCAATGGTTGCTTCTCGTCGTGGGTTGAGATGGAAGAAAAGACTACTGAGGCGTAAGATTGGGAAGCAATTGAAGTTAAAGAATAAGAAGCGGGCTGTTCGGCAAGGTCCACGAAAGAACTGTTGGTGCACACTCCTCGACAACCAGTGCAAGCTTGGCTGCACGTAAGTCCTGCTTTTTGGCATCCACGTTTGGTTGAGCAGCCAGTTACACATCTGCAGAAAATTATACTAAGTACTGAATCCGGTGCAGGACTTTTACTGAATTGGTCATAGCTGCTATGGGTTTTGCATTGTTCTTCCGTGGTATCTTCAGATCGGCAAAATTGTTACCAAATCCTTTTGCTATAAGTTCTTTACCGATTTTTAGGGCTTCATGACAATTTATTGTGGAATCACCTACAATACCTGTGGATAGGGACATTAGCTGTTCTGTCTTGGGAAAATGAGAATGAGTACTGAACCATTCCAGCAATTTTGTCCGTGGGCTGAGGGCCGTAGATCTACATGCTACTCTCCTGATGTAAAAACCACTCCGCTAAATTGCTCTTATGAAGAGCAGATGGCAGAGCTTGTTCGAGCCGCATTTAACCACTTCGCTATTGTTGGATCACTTACTTGTCTTCCTCTAGTTAGCTCTCCAGTGATTTTCATCTCTCTCATTAATGTTAGCTCAACTGTGAAATTAGACCATAGCCCAGCCCAGAAGAAGTCACTCCTTATTATAGCAAAGTATCCCTCACTTACTAATTGTGTAAATTCATCCGAAGCTATTTTAGATTCAAAGTGAAACATATCAAGAAGGTATAAATGAGCAGATTTGGCGTACTGAAAATGGCTGAATGCATAAAAGAAAAGTGGCTGGTCAAAGGTCACAAAACATGTCTTCAATCCTAATTGCTGACACTTTTCTGCTGCATACTTCAGTGCAGTGTATATTGTGTCTCTGTCGCTTGGGGGTAAATTTATGAATTCTTTTTTTGATCAATACCATTCATCGTTGAGTATTCTAACCCCAATATCACGAAAGCAGATTATGTTGCTGGGACCTTGCAAATCACCAATAAGCAACCGTTCACCTTGTAATTTCTTTTAACAGTTTTTATTGTTGGTTTATTGTAGCTTTCTGTACAAACCTGAAGCCAAATTTTCACATTCGTTGTTAAATTTTCTCGTCTCCTGGTTAAAAAAATAATTTTCCTAATGTAAAGGGTATCCTTTTAATGTACTACACCACAGAAGAGGATTTCCTAAAAAGGATTTAATAGTGTGACCCTTTTGGAGGGTCGAAGATAGAGAATGAATTGAAAGTCAATCAAAGTTTGTTCTGAGCTATTCTACCTGAATAATCCCATTTCGTACCTACCACACAGTTTCTGTTTTTCTCGTTCTTTTCAAATTTAATGGCAAAAACTAAACTTAAGCGTAAGGCAAACAAACTAAAATAGTATGCATTGTGTTTCTTGTTCTTTAAAAAAAAAGATGTTTCAAAGAGATAGAAATAAAAAATGTATATACAGGCAGAAAGAAAAATTATATTTACGTACATCAAAAAGTTCTAGTCAAAACAAAACCCAATTACGTGCAAAAAAATAAATAAAAAAGAAAGTTGGAAATATCCAGTATATAAAAAAGTCAAATAAAAGTGCAACAAGCAAACAAAAAAAAATAAAAATAAACGAGTTTAGAGGCCTAACGAATACCTGTCTACATATGTCTCGTTTCGTATCAAAAAAGTTATGAAAATTTTCGACGTGCCATAATTTTTATTTGAAAAAGTCATACGACAAAAATAATCGAGCAATATATCTTTGTGTAAAGCCACGGAATGCAGAACCATTTAAAAACTTTTATGATTGTTCGAGTTCGAAGTGTTCGAGACGTGCTTTTTCAAGTTTTACCTTCAAGAAAAGTTTTATAAGATTTTAGAATAAGTTTTATACGCCACCTTAAGAAGATTACATTTTGTATTTTTATCTTTTTTTACAATAAGATATACATTTTTCTACTTTTATATTGCTTTTTACTTCAGTAAAATTTTCAACAAGATAATCCTGTGACATTTTTACTTTTTAATTCTTTAAAGAGATACTTAGGATAATTTGTACGGGCTAGAGCTTGGAATTTCATTTAGATAAGAATGAAAAATTATCAATTTCAAAATCTTACACGTCTGCGCCATCTATTACAACTAGAAGTATCCAGAAGAGAAATCTACTTTTGGAATTACTGTAAGCGAGAGTTTCGCTTAGTTAGATGCTGCCATCTATGTGAGATAATCAGGAATTAAAGCAAACAGAAATCTACACAGTTTTAATTTCTGTAATCAACCTTAACCCAGAAATCTTTCCCATATCTACTAAATTAATGTAAATTTTTAATTAAAGATCAATAAACTCAACAGAATGAAAACAAAATAACAAAATGTAATTTCAAAAATAGAATATAATCAACAAATGTTTACATATTCAACTTAATCAGTTTTTAAATATGCAATTAACATTAATAATAACTTTTAAATTTGATTTTAATGTAAATAAATCTCGGCTTGTTGGAAAAACACTTTATTTTTCACGAGCGTTTTTGTTATGCGATAATTGAATTTTTCTTTATATTACCCCACTTTTATTATAGTGGATAATAAAAATTTTATTGCAGATTTTTATGGTTTTTAATTAGTTTTGTATTATTATCAATTCTTTTATTAAATTTTAGGTTTTTTTATTTCTAGAATAGAATTTTTGTCGTTGTATACCGTAACGAATATACTTAAAACTGCACAAACAATGAAAAGTGCGACCTACTTTATTTTTGTTAGTTTTCTTATTAAATATATCAAGTAGACTTTTCATAATCGAATAGATACTTCATGATAACACGGTTTAATTTCTAAGGAAATAAGGTTGCGTGATTTGTAAATACAGAGGGCAATAATAATCAAAGGACGGACTGTAGTATATTATAATAAATCATGTGACTGTTAGTATTATAGTATAGTCAGTGACGTAATTGCATCAAACATCAGAAAGTGTCTAGAGAAGCTTTCAGTGAGCAATAACTACAAGATAAATGATTGGAGACTTTAATGCAAAACGAAGAAAGACACACCAACAAATATTTTTGTCTGTAGAAGACTACAAACGTCTAAAAAGACGTTTTTGCGGAAAAACGAAAAGAAAGTTTGAAACCTGATGTTTCTTAAATTCTTAAAGGAAAAAATAAGAAATTTATGATATGTTAGGTACAGCTGGTTATCATTATCATTATATTAATATTTACAATCATTAAAATCGTGATTTAGCACTTGACATAAAATCTTATACGGTGTGTTCATTTTAAAACGGTCCACTCTTAATATCCCGTAAACAAACGAAGATATCGAAGTAGAAAAAAACACTTCAATCTATTTATGTAGGGGGGATATTAGAATACATAATTAATTCAATCATAGAGGTCGCTGTGTTCGCTTTCACACACACATAACTTCAAAATCTTAAACGGCACCCTACCACTTGTGATACGTCGTAGGAAAGGAAATAACAATAGCAATCTTTTGGTAAAAACAAAATTCAAATTGGCCTACTAGATCGAAAATTAGAGTACAGAACTTCTAGTTTTAATGATGAGTTTAAATCGCGTTAACCAAGTAAATTGTTGTGGTGCTTATTTCGAATATAAAACAGATGAACGTGGACATTCTTAAATAAATAATTTAAATTTGACTGGCAATAAAAAGTCAAAACAATAAGAAAAAAGAAACGACAGAAAATGGGCAATCCTTTAAAGGAAGTACCTGCCTCATAGACGATAGGAATCTCAAAGTCGTTCCTAATTACGCAGAAATGGCTTAAAATACAGATTTATAGTTCAGAATTGATTTGATATTTTCATATTTTAACTACGAGTATTGCTCGTAAACCATTTTAACCTTCCAAGTCCTAAATGTTTAAATGTACGCAAGTCCGTAAGCCTTGCGAGTACGAGCACGTGTAAGCGTATGTAAATGCGCCTCCAATCAGTACTACCAACTCTTATTTTTACGTTTTGGAAGATTTCTATCAAAGATATCATGAGATCCCGCTATAGAATCAGGAAACGTTAAAATCTAAAACAAGAGAAAATCAAGAATTGATATGATTTGGTTAGAAACTTATTAAGAACCATATTTGAAAACTGAGATAAAAGCTTATTCTACAACCATAAATTAGAACCATGCACGAGCCGAAATCTTCAGGCCCGGTCCGACTGGGGACAAGCTTGACGTGGCCCGAAAAAATACGATAACCCCTTGATCGGCCCGAAGAGCTGAGAAATCCCAAGACCCAACAGGTTGGAACGGCACGAACAGGCGCAAGAAGCCCAAAAAGCCAAAAAAGTTGTGAACAAACCCGAGAGGTTTGACATGCTCAACAAATCCAGATAGACTCAAAAGGCCGAGAAGTACAAAAGATCCGAAATGTCCAATTTGATCGAAGAAGCTCAAAGAGCCGAAAAGTCTAAAGCGTCCGACAGGCCAGACGACCCAAAGGTTCTAAAAGGTTCGAACGACTCGACAAACCCTTACGGCTCAACGGACCTGGGAGGTCTGACATGCCCGAGAGATCCAAACGGCTCAATAGACCCAAAAGGCCGACAAGTACAAACAGCCCGAAAGGTCCGAATGGTACGACAGATCGGAGAAGCCCGAAGAGCCAAAAAGTCCAAAGTGTCCGACAGGCCAGACAACCAAAAAGGTCCAAAAGTCCCGAACAGCTAGGCAAACCTTTATGATTCGACAGACCTAAAAGGTCTGACATTTGAATTTGGACTAAGCCAGATCCTTATCTTTGGATTTTGCAAAACGTCGCAGAGAGCGTCTTATCTAATGACATTACGCTCTCTACTATCCTCGAAATAGTAACATCCTTCGTCCAAAAAAATTAAACTTGCGCGATTATATTTGTTTAGTTCATGTCACGGTCTCCAGCACCTGCAGGCCAATTATGGTCCTGCCAAACCCCTTCCTTCTGATCTTATATACGTTGTATCTGCATGCCCGAGAGATCCAAACGGCCCGATAGTCTCGAAGGGCCGAGAAATCCATAAAGCCCGACAGACCCGTATGACCTAACATGCCTGGCAGGTCCGACAGACCAGAGATCCAAAGCTCAGAGAAGTTCGAAGAGCCAAAAAATCTAAGACGCCCAGTAGGCCCGAACGGCACGAACAGTCCAACAGACTCGAGAAACTCGAAGAACCGAAAAGTCCAAAACGTCCGGCAGACTCGGCGACCTAAACGGTCCAAAAGACCAGAACGGACCGACAGACCCTTATAGCCCGACAGACTCGCGAGGTCCAACATACCCGAAAGATTCACACGGCCCGATGGACCCGAAGGATCGAGAAGTACAAAAAACCTTAGACACCCAAATGATACTGCAGATGGAAGAAGCCCGAAGAGCCGAGAAATCCAAGAAGCTCTACAGGCCCGAACGGCCCGACAGGCTCAAGAGTTTGAAATCTAATAGGCCCAACAGGACAGAGAGAATCCCATAGAACCGAGAAGTATATAAAGCCCGGTCCGACAGACCAGAGATCCAAACGGCCCCATAATCCAATAGTTCAAAAAGTCCGAGAGGCCCGAATGTACGACAAATCGGAGAAGCCCGAAGAGTCGAAAAATCTAAAAAGCCCAACAGGCCCGAAAGTTTCGGCAGGTCCCAACAGCTTGACAGAACCGACAAGACTAAACGGCCCAATTGACTGGATAAATGTTCACATTATTCTTCGTTAGCTTCCAGGCAGGCGGTTGCTTGCAATGGTACTGCATTATGAATACCTCTAAGCATTTGTAGAGTTATTAATTCTACACTGTCTATTATTTGTGCTTGCAGATCTTGTAAATTTTCTAGAGGTGTTTGGTAAACCTTTAACTTCAGAAAACCTCAAACGAAAAAATCCAAAGGATTTAAATCAGGGGCCCACGGTGGCCACGATATAGGGCAATTACGACTTATCCAACGCTGAGGAAAATCTTCGTTCAACAATTTCCCGATGTTATAGGCATAACGAGCTGGTGCGGCATCATGCATACAGGTTGAGCAGAAAATTGTCTCTCAGTTTAATAATGAATTGAAAATTATTTTTTCCATTCAGACGTTGTGGTAAAAAGTGAGGTCCAATAGTGTTGCCTGCTGGTATTTCAGCAGCGGTCAGAGACTTAACTTCAAGGGAGGCCAGAACAGATTTAAATTGTCAGAGTTGTCAAATTATCAAGAAATTAACGGTAGTCCCCGCTTTCACTTCACACACCATTAGCCTACTTAAGAGAGTTAATTGTCACTACAGCTTGGGCTCGCACTGGGTATCTTTAGTGGCCCCTGGTGCAGTTTTGCCTTTCATTATCATTTTTAAAGAATAAAATGTTATTGCAGCTCCAGCCTCGCTTTTGAAAGGGCCCAACGATAGTGGTCTTCGCTTTCGCTTCACACACCTGCTTAAGAGAGCAAATTCTTGTTACAGCTTACTCTTGTACTGGTCACCTTTGATCGGGCTTCACCTCTTATTGACATTTTTAAAAGGACGGAGTGTTATTAGAGCTCGAGCTCCATTTTTGCAAAGACCACCTACATTGACTTCTACTTGCGCTTCACGCACCAACTTCAGACAGCAAATGATCGCCATGGCTTAGGCCCGTACTGGGCACACTTGATGGCTTTGTGTTTCATGAAACTTTTTAAAGGAACTAAATATCGTTAAAGCTCAAGCTGCGTCCTCGCACAGGCCACCTACGGCGGCTTCCACTTTTGCTCCACACATCATCAGCCTGCATAAGAGAGCTAATTGTCACTACAGCTAGGGATCGCGCTGGCCATTTTTGGTGGGCCTTGATTGGGCTTCGTCTTTCATTAACCTTTTTAAAAGAAAAGAATGTCATTAGGGCTCCAGCTACACTTTTGCAAGGGCCACCTACGTTGACTTCCTCTTGCGTTTCACACGCCATCTTAAGACAGCAAATGATCGCCATGGCTTAGGCCCGTACTGGGCGCGCTTGATGGCTTCGTGTTTCATGAAACTTTTTAGAGGAACTAAATATCGTTGAAGCTCGAGCTGCGCCCTTGCACAGGCCACCTACGGTGGCTCCCACTTTTGCATCACACATCATCAGCCTACTTAACAGAGCTAATTATCACTACAGTACTGGTCAATTTTAGTGGTCCCTGATCGGGCTTCGCCTTTCATTGACCTTCTTAAAAAAACATAATGTCATTGGGGTTTCAGCTCCGCTTTTGCATGGGCTACCTACTGTGGCCTCCTTTTGCGCTTCACACGCCATTAGCCCAATTAAGAAAGCTAGTTGTCACTGCAGCATTTGATGGTCGCTGCTTGGGCTTTTCTTTGTAATAACCTTTTTGAAGCAACTAAATATCAGTACGGCTCGAGTTGCACCCTTGCATGGGCCACTTACGGTAGCTCCCGCTTGCGCTTCACACACACCATTAACCTACTAAGGAGAGCTAATTGTCACTACAACTCAAGCTTGCACTGGCCACCTTTGGTGGCCCCTGATTGAGCTTCGTCTTTCATTAGGGCTTGAGTTTCACTTTTGCAATGGTCACCTCTTGTGCGTCACACACCATTAGCTCACTTAAGAAAGTTAATTGTCACTGTAACTCGAGCTTGCACTGGTCACAGTTAATGGTCCCTGCTTGGGCTTTTCCTTACAGCTACGGTGGCCTCCACTTGTGCTTCATATCTACTTAAGAAAGCAAATTGTCGCTACGGCTTAGGGTCGCACTTGTCGCGTTTGATGACCCCTAGTTGGGCTTTGCCATTTATTAACCTTTTTAAAAGAACAAATGTCATTAGGGTTTGAACTACTTAACAGAGCAAATGGTCATTGCGGCGTAGCTTGCACTGGCCACCTTTAATGGCACTTGGTCAGGTTTTGCCTTTCAACAACCTTTTTAAAAGAACGAAAAGTGATTACGTCTCTAGCCCCGTCTTTGCAAGGGCCACCTGGGGTGGCATCCGTTTGCACTTCACATTCCATTTCACAAAAAGATGATTGTTAAGTGAACTGATTGTCACTACGATCCTTGCTACGTCTTTGCACGGGCCACCTTTGGTGGCCCCTGGTCAGGCTTTTTTCTTCATTAACCTTCTTTCAGAGCTAAGTGTTTCTATCTTCAGTGGTCTCTATTTGGGTTTCGCCCTGTATTAACCATCTTAACAGAGCCAAATGGCACTCTGCCTATTGTCAAGTACCTGACGAGGACAATTCACGCGACTATACTGCATTTATCATTCTTTGTGGGTTATATCGTTTTAAGGTCATGCCCCATGGGTTGACCAATGTCACCGCCACTTGGCCAAGGCTCATGGATTCTATCCTGAGAGCTGGTTTGTAGTTGTCAGTCCTAAGTGTATCTCGATGATGATATCATCGGGTCTCAAGAGTTCGAATCTCATTTGGCTACTGTCCGAACTGTTTTTGATCGTCTTTACGTTGCTATAGTAGTGATTAGTTTCGAGAAGTGTCAGTTTTGTCATCTGTAATTGAAGTAGAGTTTGTAGTGGACAAAGTAGGTTTACGCACAGATCCCTTTAGCACTCAGGTGGTTTTCGACACATCTTCTCTTAGTAATGTTAAAAAGGTTAGGTGTTTGGTCGGAGTCGGCACTGTCTCGTGGTACCGCCGTTTTGTAACTTAATGTTCGACTATAATCGTCCCATTGACAAGTCTTACCAAAAGGAATGCAGAATGATCGTGACCTTCAGAATGCGATAAAGTCTTCATAGCTTTAAAAGAGTGTAGAGGTTTCCTCACAGAAGTTTTACAAATTACCTAACACCAATTATTTTACCAATTAGTTATTTCGCTTTATATAAGTGTTTTCTACTTTAAATTAAATATAACACCAAAGAAGCAGAATTAAATTGAAAACAGCAATTTCAAAAAATAAAAATGAATTATTCTTTTATGCCTACCAACTAAACTATTTATTATTAAAGTAAATACATCATAGAAAAATTTAATAAAGCTGCAAAATAAGTAATAAGGGCAATGACAGAAAGGACAAAAACTAATAAACCTGTTGAAGGCCTTTCATTTAATAAAAGATACGAAAAAGCAATAAAAGTGCTAAAATAATCGGCGGAAGAAGATTCCTCTTATTAAGTAGCTGAAAGGAAACTTTTAATATTTGATGTAATAACCAAAAGAATTTTTTGTCACATTCTAAAGGAAAGGATTTACTGTGTTATATATAATACAGTCTTAAAATGCTTTTCATCTAGTCAGAAAATTATGTTTTACTTTGATAACCGATAACCAATTATTGACAATTAAATGCAAGTAATTAAAGCAAACACTAATTTTGCTAAATAAACATCAGAAACTCGGCCTAAATTTCAAAATTTCCGTTTCACAAACGTGCTCCAGTTAATAGGTCAACAACGGAAGATAACAAGCAAATGTTATAAGATTAAGTTAATTACCTGAATAAGTAGTTGATAATGTAAGTGAGTACCTAACTTTTAAAAACAAATTAAGTAAAATGTTATTACGCGTTTATCATATGAGTATCATACATGGGCTGCACTGAATTGAGAAAGAAAAGAAAAAATAATTTGCGGTAATTTTATTTATTTACGTATATTACGTTTTTAAATTTTCAGTTTCAAATAAATCTTGTTCTGTTGTGATTTATTAAATTTAAGTCTGCTCGAAATTTCGGTAAAGAAACAACAAATTCAATAAGAATGTTTTAAGTTGGAACTCATTGCAGAATGAGCCCACGGTCTCACCAGTCCCCATCAACCTCAACAATACTCGAGTCAGCTTCGTCGTCTTCGCTGACATTCATCGCAGCCAACATCTAACAATCTCGCTGTCATTGCCATGAATTCATCGTCGACCGACGACACCAGAGCTACGCTCACCCCCCCAACACCGGAGTTTGCAACGTTAAGCCCATGTCCACAGCAACTCTTGGCGATTCCACAGTTACAACCTCCGATGAACCTCGCCGACCGCAGGACCTTATTCCCACCAGCCAGTGACCTAGGAAACACAATCCAGGCACGCAATGGATCGCAAGAGACCTACCGTGACGCGCTCACACGACACAAATACCAGCAACGACGCTGACAAATCAAACGCCAGCTCCTTAGCACAAAAATGAAAAGCTGTAGAAAACAGCAGAGACACGTTGACCAAGGCCCAGGTCCAGCAGCAAGGACGTACAGGGACGGCGCCCCTTCATCGCAAATACCTCCGGCTGTAAACCGCGCGAACCCGCCGCGTCGTAAAATTCGACAACCACCAAGTGACCTGCAACTGCCAGAACGCGACCTGCCTTGCCGACTGCATCTCCATCAATGTTACTAGTAATCGCCAGTGTAGTGAATGATAAGCCCCTTGGCCCTCTTGGCGGCGTTGAGGCGGCGTCTCAAGCTAAAGAGCACAACGGGTAGGTGTTAGTTTTAAGTGTTTTGAAGTCCAGTTCTTGGTTGCGTCTCTCCATGTAGCTCTTGCGGTTTGTTGCTAGCAAGCAGTCTCCCATCGACGCCCGATTAACTGACTCCGTTGATCTCGATGGCTCTTAGATAACCAAAGCGAGGCAGAATGTCTTCATTCATGTGGCGGATGCAGTCGGCTGCGATGCTGCTTTAGATAGAGTAGGCCTCTACCCATCAGTTGAACAGGTGCGTTACGGCGAAGATAAGCTCGTGACCGGAGAAGAACTGAGAACGGACTGTAAGTCCTTTTTGTTTTTGAAGCGGTTGAGATGACGTATTCGATGTCTTAATTGCCAAGACGATATTTCCATAAATCACAATGCAGGTCGCCTACTTCAAGACGCTCAAAGACCAGCCAAAAGTGCTTCAGGTGTTGTTGATGGTCTTCTCAAGTCTACAGGCTAGTCTAGGTAAATGAGGACAAATTTGTGTAAGTGTCCCGTTAGGGCTTTTTGCGGAGGCTCCTTTAAGTTCAAACGGCATCGCTTTAAGCTGATAGAGTACCCCAGGAATGGAAAATAAGGCGTACGGTTTGGCAGTTGCCAGTAGACGAACTTGAGGTCGACGCTTGAAAAGACGTGCTTGGCACATGTCTCGAATGTTTTCATGTATGATGGAAAGCGGCGGCGTCGCCTCGTCATGAATTTGTCTAGTCAGTCGGCAAAAATCTTCACAGAATCGCGATTGACCACTATTTTTCTTCACGATGGCTACTGGGAATGAGTAGCAAAGGTGGACGGCTCGATTATGCCGTCGGCTAACATTTCTTTGATTTGGTCGCTACAAAAACTCGGGTTCGATGTTGGGCAGTTTTTGTTGTTGTGAAAGATGTCTGCGAAATCGCCGAGCGAGATTCCTAGGTCACTGGCTGGTGGGCTGTCGGCGAGGTTCATCTGAGGTTGTAACTGTGGAATCACCAAGAGTTGCTGTGGACATGGGCTCGACGTTGCAAACTCCGGTGTTGTGGGGGTGAGCGTACTCGTAGCTCTGGTGTCGTCGGTCGACGATGAATTTATGGCAATGACAGCGAGATTGTTAGATGTTGGCTGTAGTGAATGTCAGCGAAGACGACGAAGCTGACCCGAGTATTGTTGAGGTTGATGGGGACTGGTGAGACCGTGGGCTCATTCTGCAATGAGTTCCAACTTAAAGTGGAGTTAAGAAAGAAGGTCGCTTGGACACAGACCGGCTAGGGTGCTTATCGTGGACGAATCTCAAGCCGAAGTATAAATTTGGTGCCAAAGTTTGCCGATTTTTGGAAGCTTGTCTACTAGCATGAAGTCGGTATTGCATTCGAAGAAGCTAGCCTTGAGGCGGAATCACTGGTGGCTGGCTACAGAAGTTCTTGTGTTTATGGAGACGGTGCCGAGCTGTAGTAAGACCTGTCGGACTTCGAGAGGTGCGTCGAAGCTGTCCTGGGCAAAGTTAAAGTTGACCCTGGTGTTGACTAAGAGGTAGAGTGGGCGCCTGTGGGGGTGTCGTGTCTTTTTTTAATCCTCTTCCAAAAGGGATTTCTTACCGGTCACAGCGGCTTTTTGGAAACGGCGACGTTGTTTATGGTGGGCTTTTCTTAGTAGGTCACTGTTGTTCGAGCCGCTGCGAGGTTTTGCTGTTCTTGCCTTCCACTCTGTTGGTCCTGACAATAAGTTCGGCAACTAAGTGAAAGCGGTGAAAACACAGTACGCCTCAATGTCGTTCCTTATGAAAACCTTGCATAATGTCATCAGCTCGGGCTCCTCCAACGTGGGCGAGATGTATATACCCAAAAGTTTCTTTTTCTTGATAAACCCTGTAATGTGCTCTTCTTTGCACTCAATCTTTTTTGTCCCGCTGTCATATTGAACTGGTGGTAGTGAGAGACGACTGTTGTTTCCACTATTTGCCATCGTGGCAGACGTTGATAAATCTTTCTGAATCTTCATGTTAGAATCCATGATAATACTCTACTGGTGGTCAGTGGAGTTAGTTGCCGAAGTAGGATGGCTACTAGCTCGCCAGATAAAGGCGCGTTGGCGGCTAGACCGGGTTCATCTGCAGCAGCGTTGCGAGGTCCATGCTTTTCAGTTTGCATTCGAAAATGATCTCATGGAGGAGAAGACTCCCTATCAACCAGACGTGAAGACGGTAGCAGCGTCTGCAGACCGCCAAGTGTTACCGGCTAGCTTAGACAGGGATTGAGTCGCTCCGAGCTAGGGAATCCTCAATGAGTTATCTTCAGGGTTTTAGTGGGCGATGACGATGATGGATGCTGGTGTCACCGACGTTGATCCAGAGTGCTGACGAGTACGTTAACTTATGAGGAAAAACACGCCGGCGCATATAGTAAAAGCGGCGAAAGCACAGTACGCCACGATGTCCTTTATAAAAGCCTTGCATAATGTCAGCTCAGGTTTCTCCGACGCCTTTTCTGTCTGCTCTACCTTCTTCGCTTTCCTTTTATACTGCACGAAGAACGCTGTCTTGAAGTCAGCGAGGGTTGTGATGAAAGACGACCAATGCTGCCACTATTTGGCGGGGCGGCAATGCAAAACGGTTTTTGTTTCTCCGAAGAAACTCTGAGGGTGTGGCGGCAGGCGTTGATGAATTTTCTTAAATCTTCATGTTTGAATCAATGATAATACTTTAGAAGGGTGGCTGCAATGCAGGTAACCTTTTGTTGGGTTACTTGTCTTAGCAGGATTGTTGCTACGTCGTCAGGCGAAGGCGCGTTGACGGCTGGACCGGGTTCATCCCAAGCAATGTTGCGAGGTTTAAGGTTTGCAGGCCAGAAGCGGCTATTTAAAAATAGTCTCATAGAAGAGAAGGCTCCCTGTCGGCAGAAGTAGCGACGGAGGCGGCGTCAGCAGGGTGCCCTACGGCGGGACCGCCGAATGTTACCGGTTAATTTAGTCGGGGGCTGAGTCGCTCCGATCTAGGAAACGCGCAATGAGTTATCTTCAGGGTTTCAGTGGGCGACGATGACAATGATGGATGTTGGTGTCGCTGGCGTTGATTCAAAGTGCTGACGACGTTAACTTACGACGGGCTCTGAGGAAAGCTGTAGTAGGGCCCGCTCGACTTGAAGATGTGCGTCGAAGCAGTTCTGGGCAAGGTTAAAGTTGGTTCCGGTGTGGGCCTCGCTGAGAGTCTTGAGATTGCTTTGTCAGTTACTGTTCTGTAGGCCCCTTGACCGTTTCCCGGGCGGACGCGGCAAAAGCGGCGGCCTAGCAGTTTTTTTGTATAATTTTTAGACTCTGGGTAACGCTATAATTGCGGCAGTTATCAGGTCGTCTGTGCCGTCTTGCTGATTTTGCTTTGCAATATAGCAGGGATTGTTGTAGTGACGAATGAGACGCCTAGCCCTCCTTGAATGAATAAAGGTATTGGCACAGGACTCGTTTAGGTGAAGAATCTTTCTTACAAAGATCCCGACGAGCCTGCCCGTGCTCTTCAACAACTTCTTCGTCACTCAAATATTTGTTAGGATTATTAAAACCCTAGGGAAGAGATACGTCTTCAGGATAAAGATTCGTTGCGTTTGGAGGTCTGTTATATAAGGCTGGCTCTAGGCCTAGATAATTGTACCGCTGTCCCAAGTATTTGAAAAATTCATCGGGGCCTAGTTGTTTTAGCGGTTTTCCGTCTACGAAGAACTTGCTCGTGGTAGTAGTGAACAGCACTTTTTTCCTAGCGCCGTACGGACGTTCGGCACAACGCTCTTATGGGGGTTTAAGTCTAGATCCCGATACTCAAAGAACTCCTTTGTAAAGCGTAGGACCCTTTGGCATTTATCGTAAGCATGGCTTATTAATAAGAGATCGTCAGCGTAAGCTAGCGAGGCAACAGAGACATGTTCGTTTAACTGGAGGCCCAGGCCTGACGACTCCAGTTTTTCTATCAATTTGTCCATTACTAGGTTAGATAGCAACGGCTAGAGGGTGTCACCTTGTTTAACACCCCGCGTAATCCGCAACCAAGAGATGGAGCAACTACCGTTCTTCGCTTTGGTGCATACATCGTTGTAACCCTTCATGATAAAGGCGTTGAGACAAGGATCGACATTAAATCGCTTTAGAGCCTTCTCAATCGACCAGTGAGAAACTGAGTCGAAGGCTTTAGTCCAGTAAGCCATGGCGTTTGCTCGGCGTTCTTTTATGAGGGACTCTAACGTAATTGTGTTCAGAAACACACCGTCGACCGCCCTAAACCCTCCTTGATTATTATAAATTTGGAATGGACTGAGGTGTTTAGCAAGCATTTTATTGACTGCTTGAACTAAGATAAAACCTATCGTAATAGGCCTCCAGTTGTTTTCATCCTTAGTATCGCCACCCTTCGAGATAAGGACAGTTCGGCTGTCCGCAAAAATATTAGGAAATTTACCAATTACCAGGAAAGAGTCGAGGATTAGGACGACACGTCGGATATGTGTGGCTCTCATGTGCTTTATGTTGAGCCCATCTGGCACCGTTGCCGTTGATTTTGTTGACTTTAGCGCCCATTGTATTACTTCCGTAGTTAGTGGCTTCCACAGGCTTTCGATTCTTTCCTTCTGATCAGTAATAATGGCAGGATCTTCAGAGGAAACTCTATCGAAAAACTTTTTAAATTTTTGTTCTGCCTCTTTTATTGGCGGCCTTTTGTTAGGGGCTATTAGGGGCTTATCGTCAAGTATATTGTTTGTAAACAATTGTTGTGTGAGCCTAAATCTCTTTCTTCGCGAGTTATGGTCCTCTTTATGAGTCGTTTTAGTTGATATTTTCTTTTGGCTTTGACCTTTTCGTTGATGATTAGTTGTAATTTGTTGTTTATTGCTACAATAAAGTCGTCTTTGTCGGCTGGTGTTATTGCCAATAAGGCGTCAAAGATCGTGATATCGCTGTGGTCCCATCCGTACCATTCGTCTTTCAATGCGATTAAATATTGGATTATGGGACATGCCCGAGCTCTAGGTTGCTCGGGTGGCTGTTCACTTTGGTTAAGGTGACCCTCTTCTGGGGGTTCATCCAATAATTTGTTGTTAGCGTGGGTGTTCTCTATGAACACTTCATCGTTGGTGACGTCGTTTTCCACAGCCAGTAGTCCGCTTGAAAGAAAGTGTTGGGTACTTTCTGAACTTACACCTAGACCCAGAGAGCGGGGGCTAAGTCGTTCCGCTGATGGTGTCGCCGGCGCGGCGTTGACCCAGAGTGCTGACGACGTTAGCTTACGACGGGCTTTGAAAAAAAAACTGTAAGGGTCTGCTAAACTTCAAGAGGCACATCCAAGACGTTCTGGACGAAGTTAAAGTTGGCTCCGGTGTGGGCACTACTAAAAGTGTCGAAGTTGTTGTTATGTGTAAGGGGCTCCTCTTTGTCGGTTGCTGTTCTTTGGGCCGTTTCCTGGACGGACGTACCGGAGGCGGTGCACCTCCTTCCGGGATGGTTCCAAGAACCTGAATGACTTCGCTATTGTTTGGCGACTACAGTGAGAGTGGCGAAAGCACAGTAGCCTCGATGTCATCTCTTATTACAGTCTCGAGATGCATTTGCCCAAAAGTTGCTTTTTTTTGATAATCTCCGCAGCAAGCTTTTTGATTCTTTTTGTCTGCTGCGAAGAAACGCTGTCTCAAGGTCAGCGAGGGGGGGTGGTGACAGACGTTTACTGCCGATTTCCTTAAAGTGGGCGGCGATTCTAAACGGTGTCTGTTCTTCCGAAAGAAGATATACGAGCCCCTTCCCATTTGAGTTGGCCCAGGCGATGACTTTTCAGTTATCCGTAAAAATACAACTACTACATGAACTTTCAAAGTTTTTATTTATTGCTAAACATTTATTAACATCTCTTAACTGTAAAAATGATTTATTATGTGACTAAAATCCATAATTAACAAAAATTAAAAAAACTATGAGAAATGTGAACAAATAAACAAATATAATTTTAAAGTAATGTCGCCCTCATTTTTGATAACAGCCAAACTTCTTTGCGGCATAGTATCTATCAAACCTTGGCAAAAGTTTGGAGTAAATGAATTCCTATTGAAGCTCTTGCTTCAACTCGGGGATTGTTCTTGCAGGATGTTTTTGCAGCATCTTTTTCATCTCGTTACACAAAGTTTAGATGGGTGACAAATCAGGACTACTAGAAATCCATTCTAAAAGTGGTATACTGTAGTCGTCCAGCCATTTTAAAGATTGTTTTGAGGCGTGGCATGCTGCACCGTCTTGCTGAAATATAAAATCCTGTCCTGGAGTCAAATACTCTTCCATGAGTGATAAAAGTGATTCTTATAAAATTTGCAAATATTTGTTAGCATCAACAGTTCCTTTAATAAAATGAAGATTTCCTATCCCTTTATGTTGACATGCTGCCCCAGACCATGACAGAAGCTGGAAATTTCAGTGTTCGTTTGAGGCAGTCGGAATGGAACGCGTCCTGTTCTTTTTTTTTGTATAACGCGGCTTCTAACTATCTCCAATACACACTTCGAATCGCGACTCATCACTCCATTATACTGCATGTCATTGTTGAGGTCATTGTTGTTTTGCCCACATTAATCTATTTTATTTTTGCAGTGGCGTTAAAAGTAGCTTTTCTTTGGCCTTGGATTATATCAATTTTAGGAGAAAAAAGAAATACTCGTAATGGGAAACTTACCTTGTAAGTACCAAATCCCATTTTATGGGCCTCCTTATGACATGTAGATCTCAAAATGCGTCTTCCAACAGCATCACTCGACAGAGACCTTAATTGGAGGCAACTAACACGGCGGTTTTTCTCAATAATTCTCCTCAAAGCTCTTCTATCGGCAGCCGTGATCTTGCTTTTTCGCACGTACGAGGGCGGTTCAATAAGTACCCGTGTTAGAAATGAAGCAAAATTTTTTTCAAATAATTTTTTTTTATTTTTCAACATAGTCTCCTGTTAGAAATATACACTTCTGCCATTTTTTAACCCCTCCAGAAAATAGGATTTGTCGAACTCTCCAAAATACGCCTCTATCTCGGCGATGACTTCCTCGTTTGAGCTAAATTTTTTTCCCGCGAGCCATTTCTTCATGTTAGGAAACAAGAAAAAGTCGCAGGGAGCCAGATCGGGTGAATACGGGGGGTGTGGCAGCAATTCATAACGCAATTCATGCAGTTTGGCGGCGACAACTCCAGATGAATGTGCTGGTGCGTTATCGTGGTGAAACAGCACCTTCTTTTTCGCCAAATGCGGCCGTGTCTCCTTCAATTTTTTGTCGAAGCTGTCTAATAACTCACTGTAGTATTGTCCAGTGATCGTTCTTCCTTTTTCTAAAAAATCCATGAGGATGACGCCGTTCGCATCCCAAAAAATCGTCGCCATGACCTTTCCGGCCGATGGAACCATCTTCGCCTTCTTTGGAGCAGATTCACCGGGACAAATCCATTGTTTTGATTGTTGCTTAGTTTCTGGTGTGTAATGATGAATCCAGGTTTCATCAACGGTGACAACTCGACGCAAAAACTCCTTCGGATTTCGCTTAAATTGCTCCAAACACTGCTTCGAAGTTAACAGCCGCATCCGCTTGTTGTCCACCGTTAGCAATCGCGGCACCCATCGCGCCGACAATTTTTTCATCGCCAACTTATCATGTAAAATATTAATTGCCGTTCCGGTCGACACACCTACGGCGTCTGCTACTTCACGCACTTTCGTTCGTCGATCAGCGAGAATCATGTCGTGGACTTTTTGAATGATTTCCTCGGTAACCACGTCTGCCGGGCGTCCTGGTCGCTCCTCATCAAAAACGGATGTTCGCCCACGTTTAAATTCGTTGAACCAATATCTAACTGTGGTCATAGATGGCGAAGTGTCCCCATAAACAGCATCCAACTTTGCTTTTATCTCCTCGCATTTTTTCCCATCCAAAAACGGAAAGCGAATTACCGAACGATACTGCTCTTTTTCCATCTTAGCTAAAATCACGAAACACGTCTTACTCAAATGGCTGTCAAATCCAAACTAACCTATCAATCAGTCTGCAATTTGTTATACCGTCGTTTGATAGATGGCAGCACACGATGATAACACCAACTTCCCTCAGGAACGCCTTCTGTCGTCAAATACGGGTACTTACTGAACCGCCCTCGTATTGTGGCTTTGTGCCAACTGAGCCGGTCGTTTTACACTTTCTAACTATATTGCCTACGCTATATGGCGAAAAATCTAATAAATTGCAATTTCCAAATTTGATTGTCCAGATTTAGACAATTTAATGATAATTAAACGATTTTTTCATCGATACACTTTCCTTTAGCCATTGCAAACAACACAACTACTTTAAAATGCTCAAGATAAATCAAATGTGCTTTGACTGACATTAGCAATTGTTTTGTTATCAGAGTTTCAAGGCCACCTTCCATTAGAGACTTATGTGCTTACAAAATAATAACAGGTTTATGTTTTCAGTTAATGTCTCGTCTGAATTGTTTTCGGATTTTTTGCTACTAATTGTAAAAAAAAATTAAGACATTGTTTTACGATTCTGAATGATTAGATATGTTGTGGACTATTATTTTTTGACTGTACCCAAAAAAAAAAACTAAAATTTCAATAGCTGGGCGAACTGAAATAGGAAGGGGCTCGTAGTAATACTTTGGAAGGGCTACGGCGACTCTGATGGTCTGTTGTTTGGGTACGTTTCCGAAGCAGAGTGGATCTAATGAAGAAGATTTTCTGTCGACAGACACGACGGCGGAGGCAGCGTCTGCAGTCTATAAATGTTACCGATTAGCTAGGGTAGCCGCGATTAATTATCTTTAGGGCGTCTTTGATGCTGGATGTTGGTGATGGCGTTGGCTTACGACAAAAAGGTGGTTTTCTTCATGCTTATCACGGAAGTAATGGTTGAAGTTAGATATACGAGGGTGGTCTGAAAAATTTCCGACCTAACAAAGATACAAGACATTTTTTCTGAAATTTTTTTTTATTTTTCAACATAGTCTCCTTGTAACTCTACACACTTCTTCCAGCGATGCTCCCATATCTGTAACCCGTCCAAATAGTACTCGGCATTTTTCTCTGCAAAATAATTGTTCACGAAGGTGATTGCCTCTTCATTTGACGAAAATCTTTGTCCTCCGAGCGCAATTTTTAGATGAGGGAACAAAAAGAAGTCGCTTGGGGCTAGATCTGGTGAGTCAAGCAGTTCAAACCGTAATTCGTGGATTTTCGTCATGG
>VTPC01091263.1:53238-64795 GCA_011009095.1 Ignelater luminosus | reverse complement strand
CATTTTCATTAAATAATTCTAAAATTAATTTTTGAATTTGTAATTTGTTTATCTTACCTGCTTGTTTAGTGTTTCGCCCTAAAAGAGTCTTTAATTACCATCGTAAACTGGAACTGGTGGGTTTAACTCATGTTCTGAGCTCCCATCGCACTTCATCTTCAACTAGTATTGGCTCTCTATGGAGTAAATACCACTTGTACCCATATAATTTTCCCTTTTCTATTATATGACAATATTTTTCTGAACGTTACCCAAGCATTTGATAAAGTGTGGCACGAAGGTCATATTGATATGCTAAACAAGATGTTACCTAAACAGTTCTTAGAATTCATACACTCTTACACTTCTGATAGACTATCAGAGTAAAACAAGAACATGCTTAATCAGAACTTAAAGAAATTAGAACCCAAGTCCCACAAGGTAGCGTCCTACTGTTACCAACGAGCGTGGGCGGCTCCTTGATGGCAGTGGTTGAAGGAGATGACGCAGGTGACCTTGGAGGCGACATACGATAGACTTCTACAGTTTGGCTATTACAAGGTTAGGGTTAAGGTGCATTGATTAAAATACGTGATTTGTAATGTAAAAAGTTAAGGTTAGATATGGTTTGGCTAAAACCGGAGAATTGATAATTGAGATCTTGGAATTTATGAGATGTGATCTTCTCAAAGGTCAAAAGCTAAGAGAGCGATTCCATGAACGATGACCCTGCATGGCTTGTAGAGTACTTAGACTTTGTTTTCTACTTCTTCCGTCTGTAGTATTTTCCAACTGTAGAGGGGTGTTGATGTCTGCGTGGTGACAACGGGCTCTTGGATGACAGATGGATTTCTTGTTTTCTAGGCTCTCAGAGTTGTTCTGGACTAAAGCCTTGCGAAGTTTCTGACCGTGACTTTTCAGCGCCCGAAGAAGCTTTGAAAAGTCTAGACCGCTCAGCAAGTTTAACCAGTTCGAAGAACTATAGCGGACACCCTTGGGAGATACGCGACGGGGCCTTCTTGTGATACGGCGTCGTTCTCGGCTCTTAAAGCGAAGAAGAGATTAACCGGCGACCTTTCCAAAGCCGTTGTTGCAATCGAGATCGGAGTCAGTGCTCCGCCCGGAGACAGAAAAGGGCGCACGACATCTCACCGTGTCTCGCTGCAGTACCTCGGAATATGTGGAGTTGGTGGCCACATCGTGACTCTTTGAGGGACGATGGGTGTGCTCAATTCCGTTCTCGACGACTGAAAGGGTGCTAGGTCGCGTTCCACGGCGGATGATCTGGACTGCCCGGGGGCAGCAGCGTCCACGCCTTCTGGGTCGACTTGACGGACAGCGAGAGCTCTGGCCACACTGTCTTTTTAGATCTTTTTCTTCCGGTGCCTGTGTTTCATGGTGAGTTTCTTCGTGTCCGTGGCTGTGTCTTCTGTGGGCTGGGGTGGCTCTAAGTTTTCTGACTGGTACTTGGTGTCAAGTGTCTTTGATTATGGAGATTTCTTGGCAAGCTTTAAAAAAACGGACCGTGGGCATACCAACGCGGGTTATGACGTCTTTGCATAAGCGGACACTGGCGGAATCGAGCCTGATGAAATTGTAGATTATATCAGAGAGATCGACCTGAGTGTCTTGTGCGGAAACTAGAGCGATTTACGTGACTAGCTTTGCAGCATCAAAGGCTGAAATTAATCTATGCTGAAGGCCAACGGGTGATGTTGAAACGGTGGGAGTCTTGCACGTGGTAATTTCTAATATTTTTATGCCTTTTGTACGTGACACTCGAAGATTATCTCAGCTAGAAGACTCAATGAAATCCAAACCCTACAGAATCGCAAATTTCAAGAAAGAATTGTAAATACTCCATTAGCCATCTCTTGCAAATAGTTCAACAAAATCAATGACAAGACCAGTTTCTGTTGCTTTTTCTTCTGAATTGAACCATTTCTTATCATTGTTGTTCAAGTTATGACTACTGTCCAGGTTTTTCTAAATAATTGTTTTGCAAATGGAGCTTGACTACAGATTCGCGTAGCTGAATCACGTCGGCTGTAGTTTTCAACTTTTTTACTTTTTGTTTGGGCCTGTCAGGCCTTTTGAACCGTTCGGTCCGTCGGTTCTGACGCGTCTTTTGAACTTCCCGGCCATTCGGGCTTCTCTATCGGGCCGTTCGAGTTTCTCGGGCTGTTTGACCTCATCGGGTCTGTCAGACCAATTGAGAAGTTGTCGGACTTTTTGTTCCCAGTGGGGCCGAGCCTAGCGATTTCGGCCTGTGCAAGGCTCTACTTACGAAAGTGAGGATGTCAGTTCAAGCTAGAGAGCTCAAGTCTTCCCTTGATGGGAGGTCTTAAACCTCAGTTTCTTATAACCCTTACATTTTCCCAGAAAAATGGAAAGACGTGTCCTCTCCATTACCACATTCAGGGAATATTGGGTCTTTCTGTACTACGGCGAGCGACAGATTTCTTTTTAAAGCGTAGCGGCCCGCGAGAACTCCAATTAGGAGACTTTGAGTTCTCCGGCTCTTGCCTACTAGCTAGTTTAATCTTGACAAGTTAAAATTGGTGATATAGTTTTTTGTCTGGCAATAGCTACTAATTCTTAGCTATAGCTTATCGTTTGAGATTCGTAAGCCCATGCGTTTAGAGCTAACGCGATCTGAAGCCTTGATAGTCCTAGAAAGGGTTCTGGTGATAAGCTCATATCCGTTACCGTGGATCCCGCTGTACCTAGAAACACAAACGAAGCTAACCGGCTGATGCGCTCTAACGGCGTCCAGCAGAATTTTCTCCAACGAGCTGGAGGGCGCGGGTGGCGATTAGGGAACGCGCGAGCATCGCAGCGAAGAGTCGGCGTCGAGGACAGACAAAGACATTCTCTCTCTAACACGTTGCGACTTGGTTTTTTGTGGTCTGGAGACCTTATTTCGGGAACGGCTTATCTGATCGAGATGGGACTTACTGCCCGGATAGAGGCGCCAAAGGCAAAGCTCGAGATGGCAAGAACAAAGTTCGAGACGGGGAGGATGAAGTCTGAATTGGGGCCGCCAAAGGCGGCCCGAGCGAGGGCAAAACCCGAGGCGGGATAGTTTACATACGTTAGACGTTGCCGTCTTCGAGCACCGTGCACGACGCGTCGGTAAACCTAACCTACACCGAGCAGTGATTGCCGAAGGTCATCTCTTTTTTAGTCCGAGAGGCTTAAAGAGTTGGAGCGCTGCAGGCGCAACGAAGCGACGCCGCGAGCGTCGGCTTTGAGTGAAGCCGCGATACGGCTTAGCGAGGGCCTAGCGGTGACAAGTTTAAAGGCCTTGAAGGCAAGTTTTATTTTTACCTTCAGATTCTTCAAATGAATCTACTAAAATCTTACACACGACAGACTAGCATTAAAACGCAACCATTCGCTTCGAAATTCACTAATTGAATGGTCAATTTCAAACTGCAAGACACACAGTGCAATAATGACAAGAAATATATCTTGCGTGGTAGAATTAACTGTAGATTGTAACGTAGATAACAAGAAATATCTAAAGAATGCTGATTATAACGTAATGATTTCAAAAGAAATCAACACAGAGAGTGTTAACCAAATTCCAAAACCTACAAGGGACGATTTAAACGGAAGAATCTCAATAATTAACACTTTTAAATTTAATTAGATAATAATGCAGACCAAATTTTAGATAAAGCCATCAGATATCAAAATTACAATGATTTTGGCGGGACTTTAAAAAAATTTCATACATAACCTACTGATTATGAAAAGGCGACAGTTTGTGACCTCTGCTCCGACTACGGCCTCGCACGGGTCACCTAATCAGACTTTGCCCTTCATTAACATTCTTCAAATAACTAATTGTAATTACGGCTCTAGCCAAGACGGTCATTTTGATATTTAATGCAGTATGTTTGTAAAAAAGAAGAAGTTTAGAGTCTGAAATTTTAATTACGAGTAAACCGTCGTAATAAGAAGCTTTAAATAAATCAAAATGTCAACTAGAAAATAAATTAATCGTATCACAAACTCATATTTGCAGCGGAAAGATATTTTCTTGAACATTGAAAAATGTATCTGACATTAAATTTTGACATTAAATTAATAGACGTTAGTCCCATTTGTTTCCCTATTTTATGTATTTTTTTTTGTTTGTTTCAGAGAAGAAAGAATTTTTCAACGCGAGAACTGTGCTGTGGTATCTAGTTTTTACAGGGTTCGCCGTAAATTATATGATTAGGATTAATCTTAATATAGGTATAGTGTCCATGGTTAAAGCTAAACCCAAAAATAATGATAGTCTCACGAGTGAATGTATTGTGGAGGAGTTTAAAGAGGAAAATACCACATCTGTGGTAGGTTCTTTACTTTAAAGCAAAATATAAATTCTGATTATGTTTTACTGCATTTTTTAGATACTTTTAGCGAGTTTACTAAATTCAAATAATAATTTTTCTGATTATACACAAGGGATAAACGATGATGAAAATGTCACGTCGACAAAAATTGAAAAAATCACCGAGGACAAATTCGAAGGTTTCGAATGGAATGAATACCAGCAAGGATTAATTTTAGGTGCATTTTTTTGGTTACATTGGACGACGCAAATTCCCGGTGGACTTTTAGCTAATAAGTATGGAACGAAATTGATATTCGGGTTATCGAATTTTTCGGGTGTTTTGTTTTGTTTTGTAATACCTGCAGCTTCGTTTATGGGTTATAAATGTTTAATTTTTGTCAGAGTTATCCAGGGAATTGTTGCGGTGAGTTAAAAAAATGAAACCTTAAACATTTTTTTGTTTTAATTTGTACCATAAAAATGTGTGCTTGTAGGGATTTGCGTGGCCTGCTATGCATACGTTGACTGCTAGATGGATACCTCCTAATGAAAGAAGTAAATTTGTTACTGCATATTTAGGTAAGCTAACTTCGTTAATTAAAAAAAAATAAATATTTGTATTTCTCAGGAAGCAAAAACTAAAGTCTCCATATCTTACTTATTAGTTTTAAATTATAAATTATGTCTTGAAATGCAAAATCTAAAAGAATCCTGAGATATTCCGTGACACTACGCTGATTGGACAAAGAGTACGTTGTGTGCGTGCCTGGGATTCATCGTGGTAGTTTCTAGTAAACAAGTAATGTGAAGGTGTGCATTACTTTGTCTGAAAAGAATACTTTCCAGGTCTTCAAAATACAGTACAGCAACCGGATTTAGGATGTAGTTAACATATCGTAAGCCGTAATCAATAATACCCCAAACCATAATTCCGAAAGCCTAAGCAATAATTGTGGGAAAAACAGCAATTTGTCTTTCATAACAGTGTCTTTTGACCCTCGCACTAGAGTTCCGCACGGGCCAAAACTTCTTGATCGGCACAATAAGCCTGAAAGGCACGAACAGCCCGACAGAGAAACCCCAAGAGCCAAGAAGTCTAAAAACCTCCACGGCCCGAGAGGACCAACAGGCCCAATAGACCCGAGTGATCCAAACAGTCTGATAGACCCAAAGAGCCCCGATACTTAAAATATCCACCGGTCCGAACAGAATCGTATGGTCTGAAAAACCCGAGAGGACCAATAGCACTGAAAGATCCAAACGGCCTGATGGACCCGAAAGGCTGAGAAGGTCAAAAAGCCCAAAGCAACTGTCCGAACAATCATACGGGCACGAGAAGTAGATAAAACCCGATGGTCCGAACAGAATTGAATGGCCTTTCAAACCTGAAAGATCCAAACGGCCTAATAGACCCGAAACGCCAAGAAGCCCAAGAAATCTGACAGCCCTAAAAGAATTGTATGATTTGTCAAGCCTAAAAAAACTTGACAGGATCAAAAGATTCAAACGCCCTGATAGACCCAAAGTGCCGAGAAGTTCAAAAGCCCCGACGGCACGAACTATCAAACGGGACCAAGTAATCCCAAAACCCAGAGAGTCCAAACAGAATTGTATGGCGTGAAAAGATCTAAACGACCTGATAGACCGGAAAGGCCGAAAAGCCAAAAAGGCCCAAAGCAACGGTCCGAACGATCATACGGGCACGAGAAGTAAAAAAAACCCGACGGTCCGAACAGAATCGTATGGTCTGTTAAGCCCGAGAGATCCAACAAGACTGAAAAATCTAAACGGCCTAATAAACTCGAAAGGCCAAAAAGCTCAAAAAACCTGACAGCACTAAATGAATTGTATAATTTGTCAAGCCTGGAAAATTTGACGGGACCGAAAGATCCAAACGGCCTAATAAACCCGAAAGGCTGAGAAGCCCAAAAAAACCTGACAGCACTAAATGAATTGTATAATTTGTCAAGCCTGAAAAATTGGACAGGACCGAAAGATCCAAACACCCTTTTGACAGCACAAACTATTAGACGGGACCAAGAAATCCAAAAACCCAAACAGCCCGAACAGAATTGTGTGACGTGAGAGATCTAAACGACCTGATAGACCCGAAAGGCCGAAAAGCCCAAAAGGCTCAAAGCAACGGTCCGAACAATTATACGGGCACGAGAAGTAGAAGAAACCCAATGGCCCGAACAGAATTGAATGGCCTGTCCAGCCCGAGAGATCCGACAGGACCGAAAGATCCAAAAGGCCTAATAAACCCGAAATGCCAAAAAGCCCAAAAAACCTGACAGCCCTAAAAACATTGTATGGTTTGTAAAGCCTGAAAAATTTGACAAGATTGAAAGATCGAAACGGCCTGATCGACCCGAACTATCAGACGGGACCGGAAAATCCAGAAATCCCGACAGCCCAAACAGAATTGTATGGCGTGAGAAGCTCGAGAGGTCCGATAGGATCAAAAAATCCAAACGGTCTGATAGACCCGAAGGGCTAAACGGTCAAAAGCCCCGACCTCACGAACTATTAAACGGGACCAGAAAATCTAAAACCCCCGACAGCTAGAACAGAATTGCATGACGTGTGAAGCTCGAAAGATCCGACAGGACCAAAAAATCTAAACGAACTGATAAACCAGAAAGGTCAAGAAGTCAAAAGACCCGAACGATCTGACGGGCCCGAGAAGTCCAAACAACCCGATTGTCCTTACAGCCCGAACCATACCAAAAGCGCTACAGACCCGTACAGCCAAACGGTCCGTTAGATCTGAAAGACCCTAAGGGTCAAGAAGGACAAAATGAAGGTGGGTTCGTGAGATTCATACCGCCTGATAGATCCAAGAAACTCAAAAGGCCAAAAAGCCCGAAAGATCGACAGGCCCGTATGACTTTTCGAGACCGAGATGTTCGACAAGGTCCAACAGCTCAAGAGGCCCGACCGTCCAGCGAAAATATCATTTAAGTGAACAAAAATGCTGTCCGCGGTACAAGCAATCAAAATGCATCACAGCCACTTACTTTGAGAACCGACAAGCGAGCTTTGACCTGGTTAAACGAATGCAAAGTTACTGCGATGGTCGTTTAACTTCCAAATCAAGCACTGCGCCGGAAAAATCAACGAGCCCCAGCCCGGCAAAGACATGACTACTCTTTCGGACATGAAACGGTCCCTGCTTCCAGTATTCGAACGATTGCTTGAGAATGGTTTGCCAACCCACGCCGTGTATATCATCAAGCTAGCCACCATTCCGGGTGAAGTAGAAGAAATCCAGCATCGATGCCCCAGTCTCAGCTGATGGCAAGAGGCGACAAATCTACAGCAAGAGGTTGACCTCCAGCTCTAAATGGTAGAAAAAGGGGCATTGTATAGAGTAGACCGAGATGTTCAAGAAGTTCAAGAAAAAGTCACTCTGGTGTCGAAGAAACGGTCTGTAGACTAGGTGCCAGACGTAGGTTCATACCCTGTTACTACGGTGGGCACTGTTTTCGGGGTTTGGCTTTCCACTGGTAATTAATTCACTCGGGGCAATTCTGGAAAGGAGAAACCAAAAAATAAAGAAGGTACCGCGAGCCCACCTTAAACAGCGTCCACAATCGGATTGGGAGCAGTATTTGCTCATGGCAGTGTTATGAACTGGCCACATCCGACGAACACGAGTGCCGAGGGACTATAGGGTAAACCATGAAGCACGTCTCCGTTGTTCTCGTCATTAACAGAGGAATTATCAGCGGCGTTATAACTTTTGCCGGAAGAGAATTTTTGTCTATCGCTATCGAGCTACAGCTTCCCATCGTCCAGAGAACCAAGCAGCAAATCACCAACGCCAACTCCAAGAATTGAATTGAAGTGTACAGAAAATGAGGTGCTTTCGAGAAAGTTGAAACCGTCGGTTCAGAGGTACTGGACTTAACAGTATAACCTTCGTAGCTCAAGACGGATATTTTTAAGTTTTGGCCGTGAATGATTGGCACGGAACAGTAGGTAGTAGATGTCTTTTCATGAATTCCATTTATCAAAAGATTTGTTCATTTAGAATTTGTTGCTACCGATCACACCTGATGTGCTCTTTTACAGCTGACTGTCGTTGCCAAAAGTCTGAAGTCGTGTAACAAGAGATAAAACTGGAACCGTGAATAAAATCTAAAGTTTAAAAATTTCTTGGGCTTTTCGGGTCTACGTCCGGTTGATCGGGCCTTTCGGTCCGTTCGGTCTTGTCGGGCCTATCGAGCTACTGGGCCTTTTAAACTTTTCGGCTTTTTAGACTTCTTGGCCTCTTGGATATCTCAGGACTATCGCGCCATTTGGATCTCTCGAGCCTGACAAGCCATACGGGTCTGTCGGAATTTTTTGTACTTCTCGGACATGTAGGACCGTTCGGGCGGTCCGGTCCTTTGGGCTTTTTGGCCCTTAGGATCTATCGAGTTGATTGAATCTCTCGAGCTTTGGGCCTTTTAGACTGTTCAAACCGTCGGTGCTTCTGGACTTCTTGGCCCTTCGAGTTTATCGGGTGATTAGGATGTTTTGGTCAAGGCCGTGCGCGTCTGCCGGGCAATTTGGCTTTTTGAATCGTTTTGACCGTCGGGTCTGTAGAGCTTTTTGGACTTCTTGGGCCTGTCAGATCGTTCGGGTCGTCGTACGTTTTGGACTTTTCGGCTTTTTGAGTCTTTCAGATGGATGTTTTGGTCATGTCCGAATTCTCGAGTCTGTCGGACTTCTTGAATTTTTTGGGCCTGTCAGATCGTTCGAACCGTCGGGCTTTTTGGACTTTTCAGCCTTTCGGGTTTTCTGGATCATTTGGATCTTACAGTCTTGTCGGACCTCTAGCACCTGTCAGGTTATGCGGGGCTGCTGGGCTATTAGGGCCTGTGAGGCCTTTTGGGCCGTTTGCACCGTCGGGTCTGTCAGGATGTTTGGACTTCTCAAGCCTGTTAGATCGTTTGGGCCATCATGCTTTTTGGACATGTCGGGCCGTTTAGATGATCTGATGGGTTGTTAGGGTCTGTCGGGTCATGTGGACCGTTCGCATCGTCGGGCTTTGGGGACTGTTTTATGACTTCGAGTTCACTCTTATTAGAAAGCAAAATTCCTTATAGAAAATTTGGTGTGTTTGACAAATAAAGATTTTCGATGGTTTGACTTCAGTAAACTTTTGTGTACCATAAGACGAAATGCTACAGATGTATTTGGAGAATTCAAATTTTATGTGGCTCTGTAAGAAATTTTTTAGAGAGTTCTGCTAGCTGCGTACTATAAAACTTTACAGACTGTAACATAACTTTAGAGAATAGCTAAATTAATGTCCAAAATAGAAAAAAGCTAAAACAGCAATAAAATGAAATTTGAATTTCCCTGTCCAGTTAAAGTTTTTCATTGCACTCAATTTATTAAATATAAATATTTGTGCGTTCCCAACATTTCAATTTTATATTTCATTCATTTTTTCTAAGGTTAGCTTTTAAAAATAAACTTGTGATGAAAAGATATTTTCTACTGCAGACAGGCAGAAAATACCAGGAAAATAACTTCCAACCATAATCAGCTTACATTTTAAAAAGGGTATTACATTTTAATATTTTCCTACTACGTAGGTATAGATAGTTTCTCTTTTTTGGGATTTTCCAGTTATTGTTAAAGAGCCGAACATAAATTCCAATTAACCTTCAATTTTCCATCTTCTCCCATCGTTACCTTAAATGTTAATCCCTTCATCATTTTCACCTACTTGATCATGCAAACGCGTTCTAATCTCCAATATTTGCTTATTAAATAACATAAGCCCATTTACCCATTTCAGCTTCTGTACTTTCCAACATCCTCCTCTAACACCTTGGGAAATTTCGTCGTAGAAAAAGGATACCAAAACGTAATGGTTAGAGGATTTAAATTTAAAATAACTCACACCTCAAGCTTTAGACAAGACTGATTAAGTTAGGCGTGCCTGTAATTAGTTTAGTAAGAACCCTCGGTCCCCCGGTTTGCAGCTTCGACTTGGGAGTGCACTCTAATTAACATCAAATTTAAATTCGTTTATATATGCGTATTAGCTATATAAACCTACTTAGATATATCGTTTGAGATATAAAAGGTTTTCAATAGGAAAACTAATTTAAGATGCAGGACGGATGAGAGAAGTTGCACCTGATGCACTTTTGAAAAGTCCATTATTGTCTTCAACAGCACTTAAATAAAAAAGAAGTAACGCGAGAAAAAAAAGTACGCTTGAAATATTCCAGTTTGTTTCTTGTTATATTTAGGAAATTTACTCTCTCGATTTACATTATGTAGCAGTGATAACAAGCTTTTGTTATCCACTCCAGTTAGCAAATATGCCGTCCTGTCCCATCGCATATTTCGGAAGTTTGATGACACTTTAAATATTATCCTTATAAAACTTAAATCACTCACAAACCTATTTTTCTATATCAGACTACGAAGGCGTCTCTTCAATTATAACTTTCTGACAGAAAGAAAATTGAAAAACAAAAAAAGGGAAAATTATCTTAATTATAAACCTTTTTCTTTTCTTTTTTTGCAGGAAGTTCTGTTGGAGCCGCGCTAACGTTTCCGATGTGTGGATATATAATAGATACTTGGGGTTGGGAACTTTCTTTTTATGTGTCAGGAGTATTAGGAACTCTATGGTATGTGGCTTGGTATTTCCTAGTGTTCGATTCGCCAAGCGAACATCCTCGGATATCTCAAAGCGAGAAGGAATATATTTTAAATAGTCTAGGACAAAGCGTCTCCAAGGAGAAGGTAAGTTAGTTGATCTGTTTGCTTTTTTGTTGTTTCGAGTACACTAAAATCTAATATTCCAACCAAATGTTATACGAGCTAGTTCTAGGTTTCTTAAAATTCCTTGTGGAATTTTGGTTTAAAAAACTTTTACTTTAATTCATTTTATTGTTAATTAGTTTAATTTAATTAAATTTCAATAATTTAGAAGATGCGACAGATGTATGGCATAGCTTGGAATGTGTTCGCATCTATCATTCTGAAAAAGCTTAATAAAAGGTGAAATCCGAGCTTAAGCCACCTCCTGTGGCATAGCCTAATTCGTCTGTCTATTTAATTCGTTGTATGGCATAACCCAAATGGGCGTTTGCATTCAGTTTCATCAAGATGATTAATGATAAATTAAGTTCGACCTTGAAATACTGTAGAGGATCTGCTGCATAAAATAGCTCAATCCTCGTTTGGATTTAGCTTTCTCCAGGAGGTTAATGGAGGACGAAGCTTTGGGCT
>VTPC01091263.1:0-41035 GCA_011009095.1 Ignelater luminosus | reverse complement strand
TTTTTTGCTTTGAACAGATATTTTTTGATTCTAATATAATTTTATTTTGAGAAATGTTTGAAAGATTAAAATAAGCTAGATTGATAACGAGTGACGTAGATATATTGTTATAAAAGTCAAGATTCACACAAAGATGTATGTGCGTGCGCGCCCACGTTAACGAACCCTCGTCTAACCCTTTCACGCTGGAAAGGATAAACTCACAACAAACGATACGTTCCAATTTATTATGCAAGAATTTTCTTATAAATGGAAGTACAAAAACATTAAAATCGACTTTAAAGACGTAAATAAACATAAGAATAAGTGACACAAGTAGCAAAACGCAGTATAAGGAAATTCAGGGATGTCAATCTCTATCAGATACACCAATAATATCGTTAAATCTGTTTCGGAAAACGACAGCTCAGTATCGGAAGGAAACAAGCAATTTTCTTCACGTTATACTCTGTTACTTATTATCCGAGCAGGAAAACTGACAAAAATAAAATTATATACACTCGCCAATTTTATACTTTCAATCTTCTCTCGGTTTTTTTTTCGTTCTTTTATGAACGTATACATGTCAGGTAGCTAATAAATTAAAAGTAAATCTCTTTATGCTAATGCAAATACATATTTTAAGACCGGAATATTTTCTACGTTTTCCTTTAGTTGGTATAGTAGAACCATCTGGTGTATTCTGAAAAATGTTTTTGTTTTATCCACACACTGCTGTCTAGATGGTGAGATATGCTCATCAATCAATCGCTTTTTTGACAACCCAAACTAGGTAGTAAATGAATACTTCATATCATTTTGTAAAAGATAAATTAGAAATGCTTCGCATAAAGGATTAACTTGAAATTTCGTTTGTAACAACGCAGTATATCCTAATTAAAAATGATTATAAATGGACCCTTCTGCATGAATATTTCGTAGTATATCAAATTTGTTTTTAAGAAGATTTATTTAGTGTTACCATAATTAATTTCACCAGTCGAACTTTTTGAATATGCAGACACATTTCTACTGAATAGAATTTTAATCATTCAGAATCTTCCAAAAGAATATCATTTTGTTTACAGTACAGAAGATAAAAAATGTTTTAGATTTTACTCAAAACTACCTTCCTTTAATTCTCAACAGAATACAAAGCCTTATCATCGCTATTAAGCTAATCATACATTGAATACCAAATCAATCGGATTAAAGAAAGTCCCCCTTTCTCTCTCTCCCTCTCACCCTTAAAAGTTCTAAAATTCCTTTAAGACGGGAAACGCGGTAATGAACTACCAAATTCCATGCATTTTAATAACGTTACAGCCGATAGTCTATTAAAAGGCGTCTTCCAGATTTATTATTTGCATTTTCCTTTTTCGACACTTTAAACCGAGGTTAACGTCCGGAACTTTGATTACGATAATATCAGGGTAGTACGTAGCACTTGATGCCGAAGAGAAAATGATAGTGCGCTGTACGGGTATTAATCTAGTAGATTTGAAAGAGATCGTTGAAAATGAGAAGCAGACATGGACGTTACAATAAAGTAGAGCAATATATTCAAATTCATACGGAATGCGATGTGTAGAAATTCGCCAGGATTGCCTAAAATAATAATGTTTATGTGGAAAGTTTGAATTGTTTTCCAGGTATTCAAGCTAATACGAAATTATCAAAATACATCCTAGTTTTAGCGATGATAATAATCTGAGCTCTAGATTTTCTTTATAAAATGAAAATCTCAAGGGAGTAACTACTATTTATGTTCTAAATAATAAGTAAAGACCGGATTTATATACGAGGGTCGTTTGAAAAGTCCGCGCAAAAATAAAAACTACTTAATTGTTTGGGGTAAACCTTTTTTATTTTTCAACATAGTCTCCTTTTAGGCTTATACACTTCGTCCAACGCTGCTCTAGTTTGTTGATCCTTTCTGAATAATAGGATTTGTCCAAGTCTGAAAAATAGCCATTCGTTTCTGCAATCACCTCCTCGTTTGAATAAAATCTTTTTCCCGCCAGATATTTCTTCAAATTGGGGAACAAATAGTAGTCCGAGGGAGCCAAGTCTGGAGAATAGGGGGGATGTGAAACGAGTTGGAACCCTATTTCCATTAATTTTGCGACCACAACTGCTGGTGCGTTGTCGTGATGGAAAAGAACTTTTTAGTGGGCCAATCGTGGGCGTTTTTCTTGCAGCTCGAGATGTCTACAGCACTAGCAATCTCACGCACCTTCACTCTTCTGTCATCCATCACCATATCATGGATTTTATCAATGATTTCTGGAGTAGTAACCTCAACAGGGTGTCCAGAACGTTCAGCGTCACTTGTGCCCATATGGCCACTCCGAAAATTTTGAAACCACTTATAAACTGTTCTAATCGAAGGTGCAGAGTCACCATAATGTTTATCAAGCTTCTCTTTAGTCTCCTGAGGCGTTTTGACTTTCATAAAGTAATGATTAATCAACACACGAAATTCTTTTTCGTTCATTTTTTGAAAATCACTCGACTTCCTCGATTCAAACGAATGCCAAACACAAAGAAATAGACCGATCTGGCTGAAACTTGATGTGTGTTCTTCCAAGAGATGCTACTAACTAAACATAACCTCGATATGCGCCAGTAGTGCCATCTCTCTGACTTTGCACAGACTTTTTAAACGATCCTCGTACGTTTGCCTTTTTTTAGTGATACATTTGCCTAATAGATACATATTTTACGGAATTTATGGAATTTCTCCCATTTCTTCTTTTTGGCGTTTGGTATGTGGATATCGGAACCCACAAAACACCAGCATGCAGCCTGGAATCCCAGTAAATTATTTTGATCCAAACACACTTATGCTACAAAACAATGAATTAAGAACGATTAATCAACAATTAAATCAACAACTACACAGTTAAATAGCGAGATTGCAGCTCTCCGATCACAATTTCAACGTGATCAGTCAAACAATCTACAGGAATCATCCAAAACAAACGATCTCCCTGCAGTACAGTACTTTACTGACGAAGAAGAATTGGAGGATGAAATAAACCCTCAATGGAGAGAAGTAAAAAGTAAGAAAGATAAAAAGAGGAAAAAGTCCGTAATGACACCGTCTCCCTCTGATAAGAAATCAGAAGTCACCAAAAGGAAGAAAGAAAAAGGCAATATACCACTGCCACCGCCCATCAAGGTGAGCAACATTAATGATTTCAATATATTCAGGTCACAAATAAAAAGTGTAGTGGCAAAACCAATACACTTTAAAGCTGTGTCTAACAATGATATCAACATAACCGTTGATGACGAAACTGATTACCAAAAAGTCAAACAATGGCTCCTAGAAATAAAAGAAGCTAACAAAGGAACAGCTAACAGCCCATTTAATAAGTTAGAATTCCATACCTATCAACTTAAAAATGACAAATGGTACAGAATAGTGATCAGAGGTCTACCAGCGTCAACCAAGCATGATGACATCAAGCAAGACATAAATGCCTTAGGTCATGAAGTAGCTGTCATCACTCCTATCGTCCAGAAGTCTATAAACAAAAGCGGAGAAAAAACTACTGAGGTATTTCCATTGTGCAAAAGGAAAACAACAAAGAAATCTATAACATCAAAGAACTTGTCGACTGCAAGATAACCGTTGAACCGCCTAAAAAAACAGTAGTATTCCCCAATGTACTAACTGTCAGCAGCTTGGACACACAAAAAACTTCTGCAGCAGAGAAGAAAGATGTGTCAAGTGTGCTGGTAAACACCATACAAGACAATGCAAGAAACAACGTAATAGTTTAGCTACATGTGCACTTTGCAATGAGAAAGGACACACAGCCAACTATAAAGGATGCGCAGTGTATCAAAAGAAAAGGAAAGAAATGCAGTCAAAAAAAACTACAGCGGTACAACGGTTGCAGCAAGTAACTAACAAGCCACACAAGCCTGTAACGCCACATACCATGGTACACAACGAACCACAAGAACCAGTAAAGCCTTCAACCTCTGGAACCTACGCTAATGCCACCAAAAAGTCCAACGACAAACAAACTGAAGCAAAAAAACAAAAACTTGCAAGTGACGAGCCTACAACCAGCGACATGATGAAAATGCTCACCGAATTTCAGACTGAAATGAGAAAGAATTTTAGTCAGTTATCCAAGAGGGTGGAAAACTTGGAGATAACCAAAATACCCCAAACCAAGTCAAGCAGAAACAAACATGAATAATCCGTTCCTGCGCATTATAACGTGGAATGCAAATGGGCTTAATCAAAGAGCCCAAGAACTAGAAATCTATCTGCGAACAAACAATATAGACATAGCTCTCATTTCTGAGACACATTTTTCAAACAAACATTTTATCAAAATACGTGGCTATGACTCCTACTGGACTACACACCCAAGTGGACGGGCTAGAGGAGGTACCGCGATCATAATCAAAGAAAATATTCAACATTATGAACGAGAACACATTCGCGAACCTTACATTCAAGCGAGTGTCATCACAATCCAACGAAATGGAGCTGACCTTAACATTGCTGCAGCATATTGTCCACCTGGACATACCCCAGCAAGAAATGACTTCATCGACATCTTTAATTCTCTCGGTCCGAGATTTATTATCGGTGGCGACTACAATATCAAACATACAGCATGGGGATCAAGATTAATATCACCTGGAAAAGGTAGAGAATTATTAAGTGCTATTAACCAACTAAATTGTGATCATCATTCCTCACGCAGACCGACCTACTGGCCTACAGATGTGAGAAAGACACCTGATCTATTAGACTTCTTTATATGAAAGGGAATTGGATCAAATTATATTGAAGTAGAAGGCAGTGATGATCTAACATCAGATCATACCCAGCCTCAATGCAAATATTATCAAAAAGAAAAGAAAAACTAATCTCACAAATAAGTATACAGATTGGGACATCTTCAGAGATAAACTGGAAGAGATAATCAATTTAAAAGTAAACTTGAAATCTAAAAAGGACCTAGAATGGCAATCTAGGAATTTTATTGAGAATATCAAAACAGCAGCAAGAAAAGCTACCCCTGAAGCAAAAGAAACTCCCATATGTGAAATAAAATATCCTGCTAGTATTAGGGAACAAATTAAAGAAAGAAGGAGAGCCAGAAGGATATGGCACACTACCCGAAACCCTACTGATAAACAGAATTCAACAGAATAAGCAATCAAGTCAGAGAAATGATTAATACATACAAACAAAATTGCCTCGACGAGTACTTAAATAACCTCGGACCGGAAGTGGACAAGGAATACTCATTGTGGAAAGCGACAAGAAGATACAAAAGGCCCGTTACTCGTGTCCCTCCCATAAGAGACACTCAAGGTAACTGGCTACGAAAAAACGGTGAAAAAGCTGAATTGTTTGCGCAACATCTAGCAAATACATTCCAACCACACGAAATACAGTCTGATATCCAAACTATACCAACTTATCAACCAGAAATAGCATTCAAATTGTTCACACCAATAGAAATAGCAAAAGAAATAGATCAAAATCTCAATCCAAAAAAGGCACCAGGGATCGACGAAATATCACCTGGGGTGTTCAAAGAACTGCCAAGGAAGGCCATTATCATGCTTACATATCTCTTCAATGCCTGCTTACGCTTGGAATACGTTCCTGAGTGCTTCAAGATGGCACAGATAATCATGTTAAAAAAGCCAGATAAGCCAGACGAGGAAGTTGGATCGTATAGACCGATTTCACTTCTTCCAACAATCTCAAAACTATTCGAGAAACTATTTTTAAAGCGGCTTAAGCCTTTAATAAACATCCCGGACTTCCAGTTCAGATTCCGAAATAAACACTCAGCTATCGATCAAGTACATCGAGTCATCAAAGTCATTGAACGAGCTTTTGAAGAAGGGAAATATTCCTTGATGTGTCGCAGGCGTTTGACAGAGTGTGGCACAAAGGTTTAATCCTCAAGATGAGTAAAATGCTACCCAAAAATTACTGCAGATTGCTAGAATCATACTTAGCTAATCGGCAATTTCGAGTGATGCACGAGGATGCCAAGTCAAAATTTTATCCAATAAAAGCAGGCGTACCGCAGGGATGTGTGTTGGGACCCCTTTTTGTACCTGCTATATTCTGCTGATATTCCAACATCAGATGAGACATTCACCGGAACCTTTGCAGATGATACTGTAATCATGGCGGTAAATGAATCACAATCAATAGCAGTTGAGAAAACTCAACGCACACTGAACAAAATCAACAGATGGACAAAAGACTGGAAAATCAAGCTTAACGAGCTGAAATCAGTCCACGTCACATATACGCTGCGGCGAAGAAATTGCAGTCTAAGAACATATCTCAACGAGGTACCGATCCCTTAAGCAGAATCAGCAAAATATCTTGGGCTTCATTTAGATTCAAGATTAAACTGGAAACACCATCTAAAAAAAAAGCTGAACAAATTCGCATTAAACAACGACAAATGTATTGGCTGGTTGCACATTATTCTAAAATGAATCTTCATTGTAAAAGAACTATTTATCTATCTATATTCAAACCGATATGGATGTATGGGATACAACTTTGGGGTTGTGCACATAAATCTAATCGAGAGATAATACAAAAATGTCAAAACAAATTCCTGAGGATGATCACCAACGCGTATCGATACGTAACCAATAACGAAATACATAACGACCTCAATATACCCACGATAGAGGAAGTCATCAAGGAACGAGCCAATAAACATGAGATTAGACTTCTCAATCATCCAAACGCGGAAGCAATTCAATTATTGGACACAACCAATGAAAGAAGATGACTGAAGCGAACAAAACCGCATGAATTATGTAGATAAAAGACGTAAAGAGTACTATTGGCAACTAAGCACTGGTTTAGTATTTCCACACAAGTCTTGTTTAATATAAACACAATTCATCTGTACTAATAAATTAATTATATTAAGATTGTAGTAGTCATACCTGAATAAAGGTGTTATATTGAAAAAAAAAACAAAAGCACTGAAGGGCCAACAAAAATTTCTACTTTATAGCTGGGACTTTCCAAATGACAACTAGAAAATTGCAGTGGCCATTTGGAAATCTCAAGAAGAAAATGTCAAAATTTTCAGTTTTCCTTTCAAAATATTCAGTTGTCATCTGAAACTTTGCAGTTAAAAAAAATTTTTTATTGGTCCTTCAGGGCTTTCGTAGAAATTTCCAAATGGCAACTGCAAATTCTCAAATGACAACTGAAAATCTCCACTTATTGTCATAAACAAATTCCAGTTGCCATTTGGAAACCTCTTCTTAGAAAAAATTGGACATTTCTAGTTGTTCTTTCCACCTATCATCTGGACATTTCCAGTTGTCATTTGAAAATATTTAATTGTCATCTAGACATTCCCAGTTCTATACAATTTATAGATATTGGCTCTTCGCAGCTTTCGCAGGTGATTTTCAGTACTTATCTAAAAACTTTCAGTTATCATTTGAGAACTTTCTACTTGAAAATTTTGGAAATTTCCAATTGTCATGTCCAGCTACCTAAGAAGCTCCGAAAAGCCAATGTAAAACTTTTTAACTGGAAATTTCCAGATGACAACTCGACATTTCTAAATGAAAACTAAAAATTTCTATTTTCTTCTAAATAGCATTTCGTAACAAGAAGATTGTTACTGTCCCTTCGGTGCATTCATTGAAAACTTTCTCTTATTATCTTGAAATTTTATCACAAGAAACATTCATTGGTACTACATTGTCTGTTGTAATATGGGAATTTCCAGTTACCAGGAAATTTATATTGGCCCTTCGGGGCTTTCATGAGCAATTTCTTGTTGTTATTTGGAAATCTCATTACAAGAACATTAACATTGGCTCTTCGGTGCTTTCATACGGAATTTCCTGTTATTATCTGGAAATGACATTACAAGAAAATCTACATTGGCCCTCTGGGGTTTTGATAGGGAGTGTCGTGTTTTAATCTGGAAATCTCATTACAAGAAAGTTTACATTGGGTCTTCGGGGCTTTCATAAGTTTCCTGTTGTTATCTGAAAATTCCCAGTTACAAGAAAATCTACATTGGCCCTTCGGGGCTTTTATAAATTTCCTGTTGTTATCTGGAAATTTAGTTACAAGAAAATTTATATTGGCCTTTCGGGGCTTTTTATAAAGAATTACCTGTTGTTATCTGGAAATCTCGTTACAAGAAAATCTCCATTGGCCCTTCGGGGCTTTTATAAAGAATTTCCTATTGTTATCTAGAAATTTCGTTACTAGAAAATATATATTCGCCCTTCGGGGCTTACATAAGGAATTTCCGGTGGTTGTCTGTAAATTTCCAATTACAAGAAGATTTACATTGGCCTTTCGGGCCTTTCATAGAAGATTGATGCTGTTCCTTCGGGGCATTCATTGAAAATTGTCTGTTATTATCTTGAAATTTCATTTCAAGAATATTTACATTGGCCCTTCAGGGCTTTCATAGAAAACTTCCTGTTGTTATCTAGAAATTTCATTAAAATAAAATTTACATTAGTCTTTCGGGGCTTCCATAGGGGATTTCCAGTGGTTATTTGTAAATTCTCTATTACAAGAAGATTTACACTGGCCTTTCGGGCCTTTCATAGGGACTTTCCTGTTGTTATCTTGGCATTTCGTTACAAGAAGATTGACACTGACCCTTCGAGACATTCATTAAAAATTGTCTCTTGTTATCTTGAAATTTCACTTCAAAAATATTTACATTGACCCTTTGGGGCTTTCATAGGAAATTTCCGGTCGTTATCTGGGAATGGAAATTTACATTGGCCCTTCGGGGTTTTCATAGGGAGTGTCCTCTTGTTATCTGAAAATCTCGTTACAAAAACATTTACATTAGCTCTTCGGGGCTTTCATAGGATATTTCTTGTTGTGATCTGGACATTTTCAGTTACAAGGAAACTTACATTGCTTCTTCGGCGCTTTCATACGGAATTTCCTATTAATATCTAGAAATGCCATTACAAGAACATTTACATTTACCTTTCAGGGCGCTTTTTAAGGAGTTTCCTGTTGTCATCTGGAAATCTCGTTTCAAGAAAATTTACATTAGCTCTTCGGGGTTTTCATAGGGAATACATGAGAACTTACACTGGCCCTTCGGGCATTCATAAAGAATGTCCTGTTGTTATCTGCAAATTTTCAGTTACAGGAGTTAAGTTACAGTTAATAGAGAATTTCCGATTGTTATCTGGAAATTCTCAGTTACAAGAAAATTTCCACTGGCCTTTCGAGTCTTTTATAGGGAATTTCCTGTTGTTATCTGGAAAGTTCGTTACAAGAAGATTTACACTGCCCCTTCGGAGTATTCATTGAGAATTTTCTGTTATCTTGAAATTTCATTACAAGAAAATTTATATTGGCCCTCGGTGTTTTCATAAAGAATTTCCTGTTGTTATCTGGGAATTTTCAGTCACAAGAAAATTTACATTGGCCCTTCAGGGCTTACATAGGGGGTGTCCTCTAGTTATCTGAATATCTCGTTACAAAAACATTTACATTGGCCCTTTGGGGCTTTAATAGAAAATTTCTTGTTGTGATCTGGAAATTTTCAATTACTAGGAAATTTACATGGCCTATTCGGGCTTTCATACGAAAGTTTCTATTGGTATCTGGAAATGTCGTTACAACAACATTTACATTGGCTCTTCTGATTGTTATCTGGAAATTCTCAGTTACAAGAAAATTTACACTGGCCTTTCGGGTCTTTCATAGAAAATTTGCTGTTGTTATCTGAAAATTCTTGTTGAAAATTTCCAAATAGTAACTAGAAAATTCTAGAAAACAACTGAAATTTCTACGTGACCAGTGGAAATTTGTAGTTATCGTTTGGAAAATTGCCGTTGCCATTTGAAAATTTCCATTTGCCACCTGAGAATTCTCACTTGCCATCTGGAAATTCTCACCTATCATTTGGTAATTTTCACTTGCCACGTGGAAATCTCCAGTTTAAAAGAATGTATCATTGGCTCTTCAGGCTTTCGTAGACCTGCTCGTGAAAAATATAACGAGATTTTCTTAAATGTGGAAAAAATGCAGAAAGATCTAATTCAATTTTTATTTTCCTTCCATCACATCGTGTGAAGACACAATTTTACTGCCGAAAACAGTAAAATACCTATTATGTAACTTTAACAAGATGTAATTAATTATCAATTAAGTTAATTGTTATTTTAGCTATATCAAGTATAAAAGATATGCAGATTATGTATAAACATTTGTATTATACATAATTCTCAAGAATAGAAAATTATTAAGCTTAAGTTTACGTACTTTATCGGGAATATTTCAAAGTTTTTGTACATATTTAAATACGATTTTTAGTGCATATAAATCCGGTTTTTAGTAATAAGCCAAGTTTTGAATTATTTTGAGTAAATAGAAGAGAAGACTAAAATTAGAAGTTTTTAGGTTTTGCTTTTTAAAACTTTCATGCCACTGACGCCTTTCGTTACATCAAAATTCCATTAACAGGTATGTGTCAGAATGATTTGGAAATGAACTGAAGGTAGATAAAAACGAGAATATCTTGAAATTGAAATCAAGACAAACAAAAGAAAAAAAGATTGACATACAAGCTATAATTTACAACCGCCCACCATTTATTTATGAGAAACGAGAAAGAGAAAAGTTTAATTAATTCATTTATTTCCAATATTTATTTCTACAGATTAATTTATCTTCATTAAATATTATATCATTATTTAAGACGTTTATTTACTGTCGAGTACTGTTCGTTACTATGACTTCTCGCTGTTGCTTTGCACTTTTTCGAATATCATATTAAAACAGTCGCGCCTAGTTGCAGGCAACCCTGCATACTTAGATGCGATTATGGCGCACTACACTGCCCTCTTAGTTTGTTACGTTTCGCTACAGGAATGATGATTACACAAAATTCCACACTATTTGAACTTTGTTGCGACATGTGCATGAAGATCTCTTGGTAAATCTAAAGTTCTTATAGAAGGTGCTTCCGGTTTGTAGCTACAAACCAATATTTCAACGCCTGCATCCCGGAATACCACCTCCAGAATATTCCACACAATGTGCCAGTTCAGCTGATCTAACTGGCATCCAATTTGTAGCATGGCTAACTTTCTAACACCATGTGCCTGAAGACACAACTTCAAATCTTTGGGGGTTGTTTTCTGTACAGCCAAGAAAATTACCATCAAAGTTAAATGCAGGTATTGGTCCCAATCGGACACGATCTTCAACAGATACTTTTACAACGTTCTATTCATTCTTTCTACTAATCCATCAGGGAGTGTCTTACAGATAATACCACTGGGCCTAGTTCCCTTTTACAGTCGAGCATTATCGAGCTACTTCTTGCCAATATCAACCATAGGTCAAGGTTGTTTTTTTGATCCTTTTGGATTTGTTGGGGTTCTCAACAACTGTGGTGCGTCGTAGTTGGTGTTCGACATGCTTTGGTAATTTCCCTAAAAGACGAAAAGTCCAAAAGGCCCAAGAGGCCCAAGAGGTCCGAACGCTTCAACAGGCCTGAGAAGTCGAAAAAGCCCGACAGACGCCTATAGCCTGATAGGCTTGAGAGGTCCGACAGGACCGAAAGAGATCCAAACGGCTAGATAGCTCCAAGGGCCGAGAAGTCCAACGACCCTAACAACCTGACAGTTAAAAAAACCCAACAGGTTCGACGGACCGAACGGTCCGACAGGCCCAAAAAGTACAAAAAGATCGACAGATCCGTATGGCCTGAGAGACCCGAGAGGTGCCACAAGACCGAAACATCCAATGAATAGACCCGAAGGGCCGAGGAGTCCAAAAAGACCGACGGCCCGAACAATTCTCCAGCTCCTGGAGAAGGATAAGTGTGCGGATCGACGGTTGAGTGAACTTCTCGCCGTGATGCTGGACGGCGCGGACCTCGTTGGCTAGGGTGATGAGGTCCGCTGGACTGGCCGTCGGGACTTTGGCAGTTCTGGAGTTTGGTGCGATGTCGTCGTTGTTGGCAGTGGCACGGTCTTTGTGAGGGTATCGTGAAAGCACGTCGGGGAGTTTGTTGTGCCTTCCCGGACAGTGTTTGTCGGTCATCATGATACAGTTTCTTTGACTACCGCATTAACTTGGAATTCTTCTCCTTCATCTGTTACAGCCACATTGGAGATATGTTGTAGGTTTTCAGCGTGGAGGGGCAGTCTTCTAAGTAGAGCCGGTACCTTCAGATTCCAGCTTGTCAGAGTGGTATCGCTGTTTGCGAGGGTAAAAGCGGGCGCTGGCATATGAAATTATGTCCCGTTGGTCCACATCTTGTTGATATAATACTGCCGCCATGCCGATCCCACCCGCATCCGTTTGCAGGACAAACAGTAATTAAGCGTCCGGACGGTGTAGCACCAGTGGGTTTGTTATGGCGTCCTTGAGGGCTTCAAAGGTGGCGGCTTCTGAAGTCCCACATTTCCTCTTCCTAGCGAGAAGATCCGTTAGCGGGGCGGCAAATCGAGCAAATTCCTCGACGTAATCACGCAGCAATCCGCATACTTCCAGAAAGGAACGCAGTTCCTTTCTGTTCTTGGTCCAGGTAGTCGATTTGGTGTGCCTCTAAACGACATTTTCTTGGGTTGCATTGGAGGCAGTGCATTTGGAGACACTCGATAACCATCCGGAGATGTTCTAGGTGCTGGCGATGGTTCTCGGAGTGTACTACGACGTCATCCAAGTACACGAGCGCAAACCCGTCAGGATCTTTTCTGCCATGAGTCGTGTTCCCTTGAGCCCGAATGGCATTATTCGAAACTAGTAGAGCGCTCTTTCAGCGGTGGCGAAGGCGGTGTACTGGCGGTTGGTGGGTTCCACGGGATTTGCCAGTAGCCGGACTTCAGGTTGATGGTCGAGAAGACGCGTGCTTTGCTCAGGTTTTGAATCGTTTTGTGGACGATAGGAAGCGGCATCACCTCGTCGCGGGTTTGCTTGTTGAGTCTCTGACAATTAACGCAAAAACGAAGCTGACCCCTTTTTTTTCTTCACAATGACGATCAGGGATGCGTACTCCGAGGTGGATGGTTGGTTCTATGATGCCGCCAGCATCTGTTTCACTTGATCGTTAATTATTTGCTTTTTCTTCTTGGAATACCGATAAGGTAGCTGTCGAAACGAGGCGTCTTTTCGCAGCTGGATTTTGTGCAGTGTAAAAAATGTTTGCAAAATCGCCGTGCACTTGATGAAGTTGCACTAGAAGGTCGCATAGAAGCTCATGATCGACGTTTGCGGACGACAATAGTGACAATCGTTGACCGGTTCACGGCGCCTAGATGAATGCAGCGTCGGGTGGTGTCGATGACTGTTTGCTGCTGCTCCAGGAACTGGTAGTCGAGGATGGCCGTTTTCTGAAGGCGGTCGGCCACCATGAAACATCTGTGTTAGCATGAAATTTCCCAAACTGGAATTGGAGTTGCTGACGTCCTGACACGGAGGGTTCAGGACCGGTGAAGGCGGTTTGTAGCTGCAGTGACTTTTCTGCAATTTCTAGTTGGTCGTCGAAGCGGTCCCGGGAGAAGTAGTTAGCCCCGGTGTCTACTAGGAGCTGGACTAGTTCCCCGTGAGGGTAACGGAGATGCGACGGCTTTGGTCAGTCGGGTTTGTAGTTGGCGGCGACAAGGTTGCTTGGTCAGCGGCTCGTCGTCGTGGGAGATGACTCGTGTGTTGTTGGTGGTTGTAATGAGGGCAAGAGAGGCTGTGGGCTCGTTAAACGTGGACGGTTGCAGCGGCGTTTTTACATGATGCGGTCGGATTTCAGATTAGTATGCACTGGAAATCTGTTCGATGTTACCTCTCCCAGAAGGGATCGATTGGCGGTGGTTCTTCCGTTGGGACGGCATGTCTGAAGCTGCGTGATTGTGGTTGGTAGTACGTGCCTCTTGGTGGTTTATTGATTCTAGGCGTTTCTCGTGCAGCCTTGGCGAAGGCAGCACAGTTCCGGTGGGAAAGCTGACTGCTAGCTGACACCGCGGTCCGTGTATCTATTTCAATGTAACCAGCAATCAGCTCGGCAACTGTTTTAGGGGCGGTGAATGCGCAGTACGCCACCGCGGTTGGACTCCTCCAACGTGATCATCACGTAGTTCGCCAACAGCTGAAGCTAATCCGCGACTGACTTTTCCCTCAGTTGTCGCTTGCCCCACAAAGCTGGGCAAAGTCGAGCCTTTTTCGCCTCGCTCCCACAATAAGCAAGGAATTTCGTTTCCAACTCTGCTAGGGTGGTGGTCAGGGATGAGTGCTGCTGCCGCCACTTGGCGGTGTCTACACGAAACTGAGTGGCAATTTGGAACAGTTTCTGTTCTTCCGGTGCGTTGAGGAACGTTTTCGGATCCTCGTGCTCGAACCCGTGATATTCCAGTAGGGTGACGGTGACGTGCGTAGCCTGTTGGCGGACAAGCTGCAGAAGCAGCTGCAGGCTTGGATAGCAGCTGTAAAGTCCATCGAATGCGAGTGAGAGATGTCGACGGCGGCTGTGTTAGTCGTGAGAGCGCCGGAGCGGATTTCTATCATTCCGGTTGAGTTTTCTTTTCATCAGAAAATTTCCGGCGGAGACAGCGAATGCCAACTAGCTTGGGCGGAGCAAAAGGTGTGGTGTAGGCGGCTCAGTGACAATGATTTTTCTGGATGTTGTTTGTTCTCCTGTTTCTTCTGCTGCTTGGTGTGTCTTCCTGCTTAGTAATAAGTACGTATACGAGATCAGAGAGGAAAGGGGTTGGCGGGACCATTATTGGTCTGCAGTTGTTGGAGGCCGTGACACGAATCAAACAAATATAATCGCGCAAGTTTAATTTATTTAGACAAAAGATGATAATATTACGAGGATAGTAGAGAATGTAATATCACTAGATGGAACTTTCTCTGCGACGTTCTGCGAAATCCAAAGATAAGAATCTCGCCCAATCCAAATTTAAATGTTTCTTCATTTGGTTTCCACACGCATTCATCGTGTGACCAAGACTTTTGCATAACACACAAAGCGGACTTTTTTTGCTTTTCTGCACCTCAGTTTTTCCACTGTGTTTAATGACAGCCACCTCCTGTATAAAAAGTTCAATTTCTTGCGCTTTTTAAGCAATTTGTCGCACGTATTCAAGTTTATATTGTTTTCTGTGCCTTTTTCTACATTTCACAAATTTAGAACAGTATACATTCCACCAGGGAAAATGCAAAATTGTTTTGTTATAGCCAAACTTTTAGTTTATGAGAAACCAAGTGAATAAAATTTACTAATAAAATGAAAAGAGATCAGTTTATAGAAAAATACAAATCCAGAAAACCAAAAGTAAACAATTTATTTCCTGAATTACATGCAACGCCCATATATGTAAATGAACACCTTACACAGTATTATAAAGGATTGTGGTCAGAAGCAAAAAAGTTACAAAAGGAAAAATTATACAAGTTTGGATGGTTTAAATATGGAAAACTTTGGATAAAGAAAGAAGAAAATAAACCAGCTATTTTGATCAATAGTGAAGAGGACAAACAAATTGTAAAAGACTTGTATATATTAGGTTACATTATCAATTAGTTCTAATTATTTAATTTAAACATTTTTATATAGACTTTTATTTCTAACAGTGAAGAAGATTAACCCAATCATGAATGAAAGTATGAAAGAAACTGTTCTAGAAAATTTAGATATGGAAAACACATAATGTGGAAATCTCAACAAAATTAAAATTTAATATAATTCGCATGTAAATATACGCAGCTTGAAAAAGCATTGGGCTGAATTTGAGGCAATTATAAAAGATAATTTAGGATTTATAGATATAATAGTTCTTACAGAAATTGGAATTAAGCAAGAAGAAAGTCCAGTTTTTTTCTTAAACTCATTTCAAAAGTTTATTTTATGTAGAGATTTCAAAAGAGAAGGAGGGATATGCATGTTCGTTAAAAATAATATTAAAGTTCAAGAGATGGATCACCAAAAATTTGCGTTTGCTGAAAATATGGTATTAGAAGTAGAGAAAAGAATAAGCCCTAAAGTTTTATTTAGTTGCCTAATAAATTGTATTTATAGACCTCCGAATTTAAATAAAAATAATTTCATTCTAGAATTAGAGTCATGGTTAGATGAAGTACATAATCTAAAGAACATTCTACTAATAGGAGACATAAATTTTGATTTATTAAACAATTACAAAGATGGGGTACAAAAATATACTAATTTATTAAATGCTTATGGTTTAATAAGTTTAATTAATTCCCCCACACGAGAAGAAAAGATGCAGAATAAATTAGTATCTACTTGTCTAGACCATGTAGTAATTCGATTTGAAAACGAATCATACGAACCGTTTGTTATTAACTATAAAATTGCAGATCATTACATAATAGGAATAAACTTCTTGGCTAATTATGATACACTAGAAGCAAACGAAGATACAATTCGATACGTTATAGATAATGAGAAAGTCAATTATATGATTAAACAAGTAAATTGGAAAGAATTAACGAATATTAATAACGTTACACAACTATACGAGAAAATTGTGGTAGCATTTTCTTTAATATACAAATTTTCGACACGAACTATTAAGCACAATAAAAATAGAAAATATATAGTACATAACCCATGGATTGCAGATGAACTACTTAACGAAATTTCTTTTAAAAACGATATGTGGAGTACTTACAAATCAAACAAAAATCCAACTTTATTTAGAAAATACAAAGCATTACGAAATACAGTTCAGAAAAAAATAAAGAAAGCTAAAGATAATTATTACTACCAAGAGATACGTAAAAATAGTTCCAACATATCAGGAATTTGGTCAACCTTAAATAACAGACTAGGAAGAAGCAACAACAATATAAAACAGTCATGTTTAAAAAACTTTAAAGATATTGCTACAGAGGAAGAAATAAAGCAACTAACAAATACTTTCAACAACTTCTTTATTTCGATTATCGACAAATTAAGAAAGACCAATAATACATATCAACAGGTAATAATTGATACTCAACTACAATCGTTTTTTTAACCATATATGACCTCAACTGATTTGCACAATATAATACAAACATTTGACGTAAATAAAGCTCCTGGATATGACAACATCAGAATGAAAGACATAAAGAATAATTTAAATATACTGTGTGATATTTTACTACATTTTTTAAATCTAATGATTAGAAATGGTGAAATTCCAGAAAAAATGAAAATATCAATAGTTACTCCAGTTTATAAAAATGGTAAAAAAGATGATATTAATAACTACAGACCAATCTCGAATCTTCCATCATTAGAAAAAATTTTAGAGAAATATATAAATGACAAATTAAATAGCTACTTGAATAAATTCTCGATTATACCTAATACACAATTTGGTTTTCGAAAAAGAAACAATACAGAAACGTTATTACTGGATTTTGTTGAAAAAATTAATGTAACTTTAAATGACAGAAAGCATGCAGCCGCGATATTTCTTGATCTATCAAAAGCCTTTGATACAATAGACAGGACTATACTTCTTCGAATATCAAAAGCTTCCGGAGTAAGAGGCACAGTTCACAAATTATTCGAAAGTTTTTTAACAGATCGAGCACAGACTGTCAAAATTAACAATTGTTACAGTGATTTAAAGCAAACACATTTCGGTGTTCCACAAGGATGTATTTTATCACCAACGTTATTTAACTTATACGTAAAAGATATACCTCGAACAAATGGTTTATTGTGTAATATTTATCAATACGCTGATGATACTGCAATATTATCAACAGACATTAATGAAATTACATGTTTGCAGAAATTGCAGAATGATTTCAATTTAATATCAAAATGGTTTACACAACATTATATTTTTATAAACACTAAAAAAACTCAAGCTCTTCAATTTGGAAATTCTAGCATAAATTACACTCTACGAAGTCATAACGAGAAATGCTTATTTTCTGGAAATTTAGTTAATTGCAGTTCTTGCCACAAAATAAACTTTCTAAATGAAGTCAAATATCTTGGAATAATAGTGCAAAAAGATATGAAATGGACTAGACACATAGAATATGTATCTAACAAATTAAAAAGCCTATTATATACATTCTATCAATTACGAACAATTTTGCCAGTGCAAACAAAAATACTAATTTATAAAACTTTGGGAGAATCAATAATAAGATATGGTCTGACGATTTATGGTCATACATATACAATACACCTGGAATCTCTATTAAAGGCGCAAAATAATTTCTTAAAGCTTATAAAAAATAACAATAAAAGAACAGATGACATAAGGAAAGAGCTTGAAATTTTGAAAATTGATCAGTTACGGGATTATATCAACATTTTTAAATATTATTTTAATAAGACATTTCAACAGATTCAAGAAACTACATATAACATTCGACCATCATCCATAACTTTCATCACTAATAGGTACAATAATTTCTACGGAAGAAACTCGATTTATTATTACATTCCAAAATTACTAAATGAATTTCCTTATAAAAACATAAAGAAAATTTCTGAGCTGAAAAAGAAGCTTCGTGGATGGTTAATTAACAGATAAATTTATAATAACTTAAATATTTATTTCTCAAAGAAGACATAATTAGTTATTACTACGTTCAAAATAATCTTAAGTTCTTATTCTATTTGGTCTTTTCGTTACAGTTATACTAGTAGATTATATATTGTTAATATAAAACCTGTAAAAAGTCCATATGGACTCACAGGCAATTAATGCAATGTAATTATAATAATATATAAATAAATAATAATAATAATAATACTTAAACGCCTTTTTGATGTGTCAGTAAAGATTGTATGTGGCAGATTTGTGATAAAACTGGTGCAGAGTGTTATTATCTGTGAATTTGGTTATCTATTCTTTCTGTTAACTTATAATATTTCTAAGCCATTACGTACGATATTTATTCACTGAATAACTTACAAGAATATCTTTTGTCAAAAATAATGACGTAAGAACATTTCAAGTTCGCCATTCAAAATCAAATTATCATCCAATCAAAATCTTTACGAGACATAAAAGTTCAAATGACGTCATTAAAATAATAAAATCGAATACATATCCAGTAAAAAAGATAAAACCATTTTACGCTTCCATTTATTCTCTCATTGAAGTAACACATTTAAATTTCCATAAAATCGATCGCAAAGTATCCTCTCTCTCAAACAGGAAGAAAACTCGTCCTTAAGAATAATAACAATAACGATAACGATGATGATAAACGAGGAACTATTTCCAATATCGCGTTATATTAAAAAAAAAAAAAGAGAAACAAGAACATCTCGCTCATGAATTATGTAACCACTTATTCGAACCTCCCATTACTTTTTTTTAATAACCTCTCAATTAGTGCCTTGAAAATTCTATACACACAACATAAATTTGCTATCCTTACTTTCAGGCTCCCGTACCATGGAAAGACCTGTTAACGTCAGTTGCTGTTTGGATGAACGTACTAGCACAGTGGGGTGGTATATGGGGACTCTTCACATTAATGACCCACGCACCGACTTATTTTAAAATGATCCATGGTTGGAACATCAAAGCGGTATGTATATGGAATATAAATTATAAGGTTTAAAATAGCAATCTCACGTGAATCTGCAATATTTGAGATTCTACAAATCTTACTTTAATGGGTTCCTTTTACGCTTGATTATCAACAAAGGAAGGGATAGAATAAAAGATTTTTTTGTCTCGTTCCTACATGTATTTTCCGATAGAGGAAACGTTTGCTTAATGGAAGCTATTCGATCTCTATCAATGTAAATGACTTGAAGGGAAATCGGAAATTAAGGGGGAATTTGAGAATGCAACTGTTCGAGGAGAAAATTATCCTTAATATGACACCGAACAATTCTTATTTTGTTTAATTTCAGACAGGATTTCTATCGGGGATGCCACATCTTCTAAGGATGCTTTTCGCTTACATCTTTTCACTGTTTGGTGATTATCTATTGAGCAGAGATAAAATGAGCCGGACTAATGTTAGAAAACTTGCAACTTTCGTGTGTAAGTACTAATAATTTCATTTTTTTCGTGTCTTTTTTAATTTTCAAATTTCAACTTTACATATTGTATTACATCAAAGTTAAGAAATAAAAGTTAGAGTTCCCTCGAGGGATTTCAACGGATCAAAAGACGTAAAAAGATATGTTACAGTCTCCTTTTGGTAAAAAAGAGAAAAACGTTAAGAATTTTTTAATTTAAAAGCTTGTTTCTTCTTACTACTTGCATTATTTATTCACATTATAACAAACAAGTCGAGAGAGAACAATTTTTTATATTTTATTCCCAAGAATGTAAGTTTGAATATTAAATATAATGATGGTCGGTTTTCAAGGTAATCTCATTCAGTTTTTATCTCAGTTTATTGAGGATCTAAGAAATTCGAAGTTTACTAAATTCTAGATTTCAGTCTGTCAAGGATAGATTACCTAATACCGCGTGTGTGGTTTGTTTGGCGATTTCGAATTAAATGACCATCTAAAATAAGAACCTGTGGGTGTTTTATTGCTATTGATAATAGAGCCGCTATCGAAATTAGAACGTAAACACGCCGTATTTTCACAAATAAAGGAACAAGCGTGTGTTGTGTTTATCAGTAGCGTGTCCAGGTTTTTTTATTTTATTATCAGCATCAATCTCGACATTCTTAACCTTATACAAACATGCTCTATACAGGGTGTACTTAAATTTATTTTAAAACTCCTTTAATGATTGTGAAAGTTCGGACTTTCGCTATCAGAAAATAACCAAATTGTTAGTCGTCGCTCAGCTGTAGTACTAGTACAGGATACGTATTTGAAACGACCTTCACCGATCTGCTTGAGCGATGAATAGTATTTTTTATGAAATAAAATATGTTAACAAAAGTGTCGGTGATGGGTTGCCTAAAGAAATATGTTCAAAATTCAATAATTAATTTTTTTTCATTACTTCACCGACTTGCTTGAGCAAAAAATTAAATGCCAATCGAAAGTATGAATCCTGTAGAATATGCCAACGTTAGGTTGCCTACCTTTTTCTCTTCAGAACTATTGGGTTGCCAAGTTTAAACAGGTGAATTGAAAGTAGTACCTTCACTGATCTACTTGAGCAATAAATTTTATATCAAAATAAAGATAATTTTATTGCGAACACGATGATATAAGGTTGCCTGAGAAAAACCGTTCAAGAATCCTGGTTGCCAGGGTTTAAAGTTGAAAAATTTATACGTGTGAAGATGTGCGAGAGAGAGAGTCTATGCGTACTATCCAGTGCGATAGAAAAGGAAGCTGCATAGCAGCTGCACGCGCTATGTTTGCCGCCTAAAAACGACTCTGCATGCGCTTTGCGAGTAAAAGTTATACCATTAATAAATGGAAAGCGTCAAAAAGAAGATTCATTAATGGTATAACTTTTACTCGCAAAGCGCATGCGCAGTCGTTTTTAGGCGGCAAACATAGCGCGTGCAGCTGCTATGTTGCGTCCTTTTCTATCGCACTGGATAGTATGCATAGACTCTCTCTCTCGCACATCTTCACACGTATAAATTTTTCAACTTTAAACCCTGGCAACCGGGATTCTTGAACGGTTTTTCGCAGGCAACCTTATATCATTGTGTTCGCAATAAAATTATCTTTATTTTGATATAAAATTTATTACTCAAGTAGATCAGTGAAGGTACTACTTTCGATTCACCTGTTTAAACTTGGCAACCCAATAGTTCTGAAGAAAAAAGATAGGCAACCTAACGTTGGCATATTCTACAAGATTCATACTTTCGATTGGCATTTAATTTTTTGCTCCAGCAAGTCGGTGAAGTAATGAAAAAAAATTAATTATTGAATTCTTAATTAGACATAGCCTTGAACATATTTATTTAGGCAACCCATCACCGACACTTTTGTTAGCATATTTTATTTCATGAAAATACGTTTCATTGCTCAAGCAGATGGGTGAAGGTCGTTTCAAATACGTATCTTAGACTATAGCACTGGCAACACTATTACAATGATAGCCTGGTTAAAAATTAGACGCTGCTGGAAAAGGTTTTTACACAAATTTATTTCAAGTTAATATGTCCATTATCAGTCGAAGGGAAGAGTCTGTATTTTTCTATTTATATGTTTTTGGTAAATTAGAAATGACAATAACAATCATTAAGCTATTGTCCAGCGTTTTAAATAATGCTGCTTGTCCTAATTGTTCCAGAGTATCTTTTAGTGTAGGTAACGGAAAGTAATCCCGTTTGATGTACTTGTTCAGCTCTCGATAGTCCGCACAAATCCTCAGCTTCTGTGAACCTTCAGGAGTGAGCTTCTTGATGATCCCTATTGGAGCTGATGGATTCTTTGATAATATCCTGGTCCAATAATTCTTTAATTGAACCTGAGGGATGATTCTAACACTTCCTTCTAATCCACTGGATGACGTGGTGCTTCTGTTTCTGCGGCTTGCGTCATCTCTATTGCAATCGTTTGTTTTTCCGATCGCGCTTCCACTTTCTTGGTATACCCACCCTCGGTTGTTTCCACCAAATCAAAGCTACTCAAACCTAACTGCAGCGTCTGGCCCTTGTAGCTAACGACGGCTTTATTTGCTGTCAGGAAATCCGCACCTATGATGCCTTCTGTGACCAACAGCATCTCATCCTTGCAGTCAATGAACTCCTGTTGAATCTTCTTGGTTCCTAAATCTAAATTCAACAGAGCCTTACCTAAAACTGGTAGTTTATTGTCATTTGTGTCTTTTATATCCTGTTGGCCCTTTAATTCTAAATCTTTTATGATGCTTACAGAGACACCTGTATCTACTACCATTTTGCATGCTTTCTTTTCGATCCTAATACTTATTGCGTCACCCTTTTTCCAGGTTGATACAGCTGCTGCCGTGGTTGCCTCTAGAAGTGACTCGTTGTATGGGAGGGGCTGGCAGTTTAAATGTTTCTTTACTTTACACTGGCTAGTTCGATGGTCTGTCTTCTTGCATCGACTGCGGATTGGCTGATTCTTTGCTTTCTCGGACAGGAAAATAATGAAGTATCTTAATCTGCCACAAAATGTTTGACTTTTGTTTTTAATAATAGAGATGGTGATCACTCTCCTAATGTGTGTTGGAGAAATGAGTTGATACGGGTGTCCTCGGTCCAGCAGATTGAATACGTTGATCTTATTTTCGTCAATGCTCTTCTATCATTTTTGCATTTCTTCTACGACCTTTAACCTTTCCTTTAGTTTACTTCTAAACTTGGTGAATTGATTGTCAATTTTTATCTCCATTTCATTCAACTTTTGTTTGATGATTTGATGGTTTGATGTCCTAATACACTTTATTATTGACTCCGAAGATAGGCATGAATAATTTTCCTAGTAGGCCCCTTTTCTATCTGTCGTTAATGTCTGCGTCCATGCCTTCGGTTAACCAAGTAAATTATTTTTGTTGTTCCATCAGATGTTGCATTCAATGGTTGCATTGGTTTTCTTCTGTTAATTCTTTAGCTTTGTCACAGAGGTTTTCCGCTTGTTCCAGGATTGTGGTTACTGCGGATGCAGCTTTACCCATTTTCATTTTAGCGAATGATAAACAAATTTGAAAGATTCCTCTGTTCTCATATTTTCTACGCACAGCCTCGATGGTAGTCTATTGGAGTGTATATGTTGCCATAACCATCGTACATCCGCTAAGGAGAAGAATGTTGCTGATGAGTGTTGGTGAGTAAATGGAGTTTGCCTTGCCTTTCATATCTGGTTTTGTTTCTATGTCCTTTGGGAAAGGTATGAGTTTATTGACGGGCCTTCCCATTGCTGCCCCTCCTGGCCGCTAAACTGTTGCAACTGGAACTGTTCCATAGCCAGCTGGGTGTACTGCGGATATTCTAGCTAGAGGCCACTTTGTTGGGTTGATGGTATTATCCTTCAGTAGGACTAGTTTTCCAACGTTAACGTTTTCGACCTGCCTAGATATTTTGTTGACCAAGATTTCCAAACGTCCACCTTCATTTTTTTGAATAAATCTGTACCCGGCTAGTCCTGTGGTGGTAATTTCAGATTCTGTTGAGTGTTATGGTGATACTAATGCTCTTCGGGTTACAAAATGGCACAGCACTGCTGTGTTGTTGACTTTGACAGTGGACGAGAATTGAGACAGGTCTTGTTTCACATCTTAAGGTCTTCATCAGCCTGGCAGACCCTAATACGTTGTTTAAGTCGGTATAATATTCTTTCAATTGCGCCTTAATTCCTTTTTGAAGTTTCTTCTCGCAGCCTTATACCTCTGCCCGGCTCTCTACTCTTGGCAGAGCGATTTAAAGCTTCTCTAGATTCCTTACGTAAATCGGTCAAATAAGCGCTCCAGCACAGAACCCTGCAAACCCCGTCGCCTTGAGTGGACAAGTCTCTTTGTAAAATGATCCGGGCTGCTGGAGTATTAATTGCCTCTTCTATATCCTCTCTGAAAGAGATAGTTTCCCGCGATTGTTTTTCGTGACGTGTTAAACTGGAGAGACAGCTCTTTCAATCAGTTTCCCTGGGATTAGGCGGGAGGAACTCCTCGGTTTCATCTGACGTTATCTCATATCTGATCATCCAATTGTGTGACATTACCTTTCAGTTTGATATTCCTTCTATCGTATTCCTAAAGACCATCATTAGATCAATAACTTCACTTCGGATGCGATTGGGCTCAGTCTTCTATTCAAGGTATCCAGATCGGTGGACAACAGGTACTCAAAAAGTGTTTCAACTCTGACCATTAACTATGGTAACCATTAAGCATGTCTTGAGTCGTCTCGACTAGTAGGCAGTAGTCGGTTTAATTTAACTCCCGCATTTTTCTCCCGTAACAATACTATTTCAGCTCTGCAAAATAGGCAGCAAGTTCTCCAGTAGCGTCTTTTCTGTGCAGAAAATTAATTTGACTTATTTGTGTTTGGTTCACTGGGGGTGTAACCTACTTTGCTTTTTCGGTAGACTTTGATCCGCTAGCTTTGGTAAATAACTCTACTCCAAGTTGGTACTCTGCGCGTTGCAAAAGTGACAAGCTCATAGTAGAGCATCCACCCAATCTTACCCTAATAGCTTAACAGTACCTCCGCCAACACCACAAAGCTTACTGTATTACTTTGCATGTCTTTCTGTTGTCTGGCTGTGTTTGCAATCCCCAGCGTTAAATATTTTTTGAAACTTCTCCAGGTCAACTTCGTGGCTTTTAAACCAAAAATCAATTTTTCCGCTATCCAGATTGAGCTAAACCTGTTCTACCACAACTGGTTTCTAGTCTTCAAGTCTCCAACATGTCCCTATTCGGGTCTGACACTTTTATCACAACGTGGCTTTTGATCTTCTACGCTTATCCGGGTGTGATGAAACTGAACAGTTGGGTGCAAATCTGCTCTTTCTCATTGGATCTTTGCTGATTTGAGGCCTTAGCATCTCTTAATAGATGAGACACATGGATCTCTCTTAATGTAGGTACCCAGGAACCTTTACCTTTGGGTTTCTTTGACTCTCTTTCAGGAGGAGTTTCTTTTTCTGCCCGCGGTCTTTTGATACGTTGACTGGAAGATCTATTCACTGGAAGGTCTGTAGAACTCCCTGTTGTTTCGCCCTCCCTTACAGCCTTTGGAGCAGTGGGGAGTACAATTGTCTTCTTAACCGTCCCTTCAAGGTAGAGTAACACAACTGATTGCAGGAATTGCTTAATGTACCTTAAATGAAAAACAAAGAAGACCTGCTGCCGTCCTTAGTGGCACTCTACACCATAATGCTTTGGGTTAGACTTGCATGGCGTTCGTCTTACTCTCCTTTGCCCAAAAGCAAAACCGAGATTCATATCTAAAGTCAATTCGATTCCATTCATGGACTCACATGAACCGTTCAATTTAGTCTTATTGTATGATGCCTACACAAAACCGAAGCCATCTGCTGGCCACCGCTCAAGTCTTAAAGAACTGATCTCTTAGGACAGCTGACCAAATAGAAGCGAGCAAGGGTTTTTAATCGCATTCTAAAGCAGCTGGCTCCTAATAAGAAGAGTCAAAGGAACTCGGTCAGTACCATAGTGGAACGTCGAGTTATAAAAACTTTGAAAAGAGGGTAGCAGGCTTTATCATAATGTAACGCGCATCAAGACTGCGTTCTGCGGTTTCCCAACGGTTTGAACATCTGGTTGAAGTTCACTCTGATAACACAACGTCTGGCTTCACATGTACTTCAGCAATTGTCAGGTAGAATCGATCTTTGCTTACTGACAGAGAAATGCTAGTAAGTCTCAACAAGTCAAGCATTAGAGTGTCCGCAGGCCGAGTTTGCCTGCAGGGAGAGTTTCCTTTCCGTTACTGTGGTGTTTTGTGCTTGATGAGCCCTAGGATTTGTGACTTCCCAAAGGACCTCCAACGACAAATGGCTGGAGCATAGTCATAGGCAATATTCCTACTGCCGCCCTAGATGTCTTATATGGTCAAGGCGGAGGTGCAAAGAGCCTCATACAGGATATAGCAAAAGGCCTACTGGCTAAGAAAAGCACATGATGGTAGACACTTTCAGATCTTGAAGCTCTTGGTAAGAAATGTTTCCCTTCTTGCTGCAAGGCTCGTCTGATACTTGAACGGATGTAAGAGCTGGATAAGCACTGCGAGGCAGAGGTCTATGGACTCAAGAGCCTAGGAAAATTATTTATTACGCTGACACAGCTTACAAATGTCGGTAAATCAACACACACTTACGGTTCAATCCGTCGACACGCTTTAAGACAAAAAGGAAGAAATTGGAATCACGAAAATAACTTAACACTTCTTTCTTTTTTTTTGTGACAACGCAGATTCTTCGGTAGAATAATTTAATGTAACCGAACTACAAAAGATACGGTCTCCTTAGCGACCGAGAAGAAAAAGAAAAAAAATTTTTTTAAGTTAGCGGAAATGAGCTTATATAAATTTTGGTTAGTGAGACTGGTTGCAGTATCATTTTAGAGTCGATCTTGTACTAACGGCTAGAAATATCTTATTCTAAAAGTTTCCATTTTTATTATGTGGCTACGACCAGATTTATTGCAATGTAACGATACTTAAATTTTACATCTGCAATAAATCATTTTAATCACTTAATTCGAAGCCTTAAAGTGGTACCGTATGGCTTCGTTCATTCTTTAGTTTTATTAGAAAATACTGATAGAATCAGCTACGAAACTTAAAATCCTTTTAACATTCACCTATCAAAAAGGCAATTTAACCGAGTTGTCTGAAACTCAAATAGTAAAAACATTCAAATAGTTTTTTAGTGTCTGGAAAGTAAGGAAGTAATCTAATCTAAAAAATTTTTTGTAGGATACACTTTTCTTCGTGACTAAATTCTTAAGATGGAAATAAATAAAAAAAATATTCCAGAAACGTCGTTATGAAACAAGTTGACTAACCTTTCTTCCTATAAATGGTAAAGTTTGGATCCCAAAAAGTGTAAACAGAAAGAACTTTTTAATAAAACATGATTTTGTTTAACTCACTTTTTGCGGTTAACTTTTAACAATATGGTAGCGGAGCCCACAGCAAAAAGGTTAAAAATACAAAGCTAGATATCTACATATTTTTTATGCAGTTGCTTTATTATGATATGGGATTTAACACTTTTGGTCGATTCTACTGTCCTTCGTTTTAATTCTCCTTTTTTGCAACACCTAATTTCGGAGGGAAAAGCTTACACGTTAATTATAGATAGATTAATTAAGATTAACAAACCCAAACTAGAAGCTTTAACTAAATTGCAAACAAATCGGAAAATATTAATCCTGACAATTTGGTTAACCTCAATGATTTAGAAATTACTTATTTATTCACAACGTTAATTTTAATTTAACTTTGTTGTTTCAACTCTAGAAGTGTAAGAAAGAACACAGAAATTCAATCAGACATACGACATGTCGGATTGTATTTCTTAAACGTAACGATCAGCTTTCCACGTAAATGACCCTCTAAAACTTTAAAGCTTCTTTCGTTTTACTGTAGTGTTTGTTGTCAATATCGCTAGGAAAAGTTTGTTTTAGTAAGTCAATTTGTCTAATAGGTTTTCCTTACGACACCTTCACCGATAACTAACTTATAAGCTTTAATTGATTTAGTTAGGACACCAGAAGTATTGATTTTTAATAAACATTATACACGTGGCGTACTATGTTACGGAATTAATTTGCTGATAGGTTACATACTGTTAAATTAAGTGAAGTCTAATTATATACACCAACGGTACCTTAATTTATTCTGCAGTAACTTTCATAACTAAGTAGAAATGAGTTTCTTTGATGCCAGTTTGCTAAGGATTGCATATTTCCCTATACAAGAAGATTAATTAATTTACAGCAGACGTGCATCGTACAATCAAGAAGGCACAACAACACAAGGCACACCCTAAAGCACACCAACATCTGTGGCTAAAAGCTTAGCTTCGCCTTTCAGTTTTCTTTCTACATTTTTTATATCGTGTTTGGTACTCCAAGTAGCTGACTTTGCCCGATTCTGGCTACAATATATCTGTTTAAAAAACAAAACACAATCGGTGTATCACGGATCATTTTCAAATCATTCTGCCATCTCATCTAAACGTCAAAGTTTCATCTCGATAGGACCAACCGTTCCTGAAATACAGGCTGTTTGGCAGAAAAACAAAAGACTGTCGTCTGTCCCACTTCTTCTAAAAGCCACTACCCCACTACACCTGACAATCAAAATCGCATCTCAATAGAACCAAGCGTTCCTGAGATAAAGGATATTTATCAAAAAAAAAACAGAAGACGATCGGTGGTTTTCAGATTACTTAAGAGCTACTTCTCCGGTACACCTGGCACTTAAAGTCCCATCTCGATAGAACCAACCGTTCCTGAGATACAGGATATTATAGAAAAACAAAAGACTGTCGGTGGGGTCCAGATCGCTCGAAAGTCCGTCCCCCACTACACATAGCTATCAAGGTCTCATCTTGATAGGACCAACCGTTCTAGAGATATGGTATACCTGTCGGAAAAAAAATAAAAGACGGTTTGTGATGCCAGAATCGCTTGAAAGTTGTTTCCCTACAGCACCTAACAATGAAAGTCCCATCTCGATAGGACCAGCCGTTCCTGAAATAAAAGATATCCGTTAAAAAATAAAAGACGATCGATGGTGCTCTTATCTCTTAAAAGTCATTTTTCCCCATCATACTTAGCAATCCAAATCCTATCGCGATAGGACTAGCCGTTCCTGAAATACAGGATATCCGCCAAAAAACAAAAGACGATCGATGGTGCCTTTATCACATAAAAGTCATTTTCCTCCATCATACCTAGCAATCCAAATTCTATCTCGATAGGACCAGCCGTTCCTGAAATACAGGATGTTCGTTAAAAAACAAAAGACTATTGATGGTGCCATTTCCCACCACACCTAATAATCAAAGCCCCAATCTTGATAGGAGCAACCGTTCCTGGGATATGGAGTATCCGGCAAAATAGAAAATAAAAGACGATCGGAAACCTCTAGGTAGTTTGAACAAAAAAATCTGAAGGTGGTACGACGACTCATTCGGGAGATATGACCTTTCTCTCTCTCTCTCTCTCTCTCTCTCTCTCTCTCTCTCTCTGTCTGTTTTTCTCAAAACAAAAAACACAAATAAAGTACAATCGCCACAAAACTTTCCATCTAAAGATCAAAAATTCACGAAAACCTAAACCGAGATACGTCCCGAAGCACCAGTCGCCGAAATTGCGTTCGTCGAATCCGAACGAAGCACTAACGCCCGTTTTCTTGCAGCTCCATTAGACCCGTTGGTAAGATGGTAAAATGTCACTACGATTCGGGTTGCGCCCTTGCTTTATTTCATTATTCTACTTAAGAAAGCTAAATCTCCCTCTAATAATCCTTTTAAGATAGTTAAATGTCACTAGGGTTTGAGCTACTTTTTGGCCTCTTGTCGGACTTCTTTCTCTGTTACACAACATTAAAAGATATAGAGGACATCTCTCTCTTTTCTTGTTTCTTGCCCGGATCTTCCTTTGAGGCGGCGACGGTGAGCGCAGCAGCGACGGTTTCGCGAAGGAATAAGATGGGGGCATTGCCGCAACCGACGGCACGCCTCTTTGTCTTAGCTGCACGGAAACGGCAACCGTCTTTTGTTTTTTTCTGACAGGTATAACATATCTCTGGAACGGCTGATCCTATCGGTATAGGACTTTGATTGCTAGGTATGGTGGGGAAATGAATGACTTGTAAGCGATCGTTTGTTTTTCTTTGATAGATATTCTGTATTTCAGGAACGGCTGATTCTATCGACATGAGACTTTGATTGTTGGGTGTGGTGGAGGAATGGCTTTCAGATGATCCGGGCACCACCAAGAGTTTTTTGTTTTTTTAACAGGTGTCCTGTATCTCGTGAAGGGCTGGTGCTATCGAGATAGGTGCGATAGAGTAATGACTTTCAAGCAACCCAGACACCATCGACCGTTTTTTGTTTTTATTGACAGGTGTATCGTATCTCAGGAACGGGTTCTTCTACCGAGATGGATTTTTCATTGTGAAGTGTGGTGGGGGAATAACTCTTAAGTGATTAGAGCACTGTTACCGTCTTTTGTTTTTTTGACAGGTGTCCTATATCTCAGGAACGGCTGATTCTATTGAGTTGGGACTTTCATTGTTCAATGCTGTGAGAAAATGACTTTCAAGCGATCTGGGCACCACCAATCGTTTTTTGTTTTTTTTGACAGATAGGTGTGGTGGTGGGGGGGGGGGGAATTTTAAGCGCGTACTATATTTGAGAAATGTATACTGCTATCGAAAAGGATCTTTGTTTGTTAGGTGTGATGCGGAATCGGTTTTAAACGATCTGGATACCACCGACCGTCTTTTGTTTTTCGACAGACGACGTGCATCTTAGGAACGGCTTATGCTATCGAGTTGGAACTTTCATTGCTAAGTCCAGTGAGAAAATGACTTTCAAGCGATGTGGGCACTATCAATCGTCTTTTGTTTTTTTTTTGACAGCTATACTATATCTCTTGAGCGCCTAGTCCTATCGAGGTGGGACTTTAATTGTTAGGTGCGGTCGGGAAATGACTTTCAAACGATCCGGGCACCACCAACTGTCTTTTGTTTTTCTTGATAGGTATACCATACCTCTAGAATGGTTGGGCCTATAGAGATGGGACTTTGGTTGCTGGATATGGTGAGGGAGGGATGACTTTTATGCGATCTGGGCACTATTGATCGTCTTTTGTTCTTTCGAGGAATATCCTGTATCTCAGGAACGGCTGGTCCTATCGAGATGGGACTGATTGGTAGGTAAGGTGGGGAAGAACGACTCTTAAGCGATCAAGGCAACACTGACCGTTTTTTGTTTTTCTTGATAAATACCTTGTATCTCAGGAACGCCTGGTTCTATTGACATGAGACTTAGATTGTTTGGTGTGGTGGGGGAGTGGTTTTCACAAGAGGCCGGATGGACCAATAATCCTTTGTTTTTTGCCAGATATCTTGTACCTCAGGAGCGCCTGGTCCTATCGAGATGGAACTTTAACGTTTAGGTCACACACCGATTACATTTTATTTATTGCTCTGACGAATGTCCTATAGACAGATCTGGACAAAGTTGAACTTTCAGCCAACAATATTGTCGTGACAATCTTTATTGGTAGTCGGCGCAAGCGACCACATCCGATTTTATTTCAAGAAGGTTAAAATGTCGGAGCGCCGCAGGCGCGATAATATGACGCCGGAGGCGTCGTCGTCGGCAACTGGAGCCGCGAAGCGGCGGACTAAGGCCTTAATAGTGGTACAACGGATCTAATGCTAATGCATTCTTTCAATGTTTCTTTTAAGAAAGTTAAATCTCTTTTTATGAATATTCTGAAGACAGTTAGATGTCACTGCGGGTCGGGCTATACCCTCGGACAGACCACCTTCGGTGTCCTCTGGTCGGACTTATCCCTCTATTAATCGTTTTTAGATAGCTGTCACTACAGTCATTGTTTTTCTTAAGAAAACTAAATCTAATATCTTTTGAGATACACCTTGAGTGGTCGTTGATGGGGTTTTGCTCGCTATTAAGCTATTGAAGAGAGCTAGACGGCACTGTGGTTGGGGTCGTTTGTATTAACTCCGAGATTTTGACATTTTTTCTCAGTATTTCTAGACATGCAATAACATTTTGAAAACTCATATCTGTATTTAAGTCTGTAATTGAATGTAAAATTATTCAGTTATTCAATCTTGTTATATCACAATGTAAAATCTGCGTTCTTTTAGTCTTAAGTTTATTTATCTTATTATTAAATAAAATACTTAGAACGCCCGGTATAAAATTTGAAGACATATAACTACAATTTCTGCCAGTTCACTCTTTATGTAAATAACGATGAATATTTTATTCCAGGTTGTGTGGGCCAAGGATTTTGTCTATTAGCTTTAGCCTATTCAGATTGTAATTACAGCATGGCTATTATTTTCCTAACAGCGGCGACAGCAATTCACGGAGCCGTTTCCACTGGACCTTTAGCAAGTTTAGTTGATATAAGTCCAAATTATGCAAGTAAGTACTACATCATTCAGAAATAACAACAATTTTGTACTAACAAGCATCGTGGAGAATATGTTGCAAAGTTTTTATTATAACTTACTAATTTCTCGCTGTTTCTAATTGAAAAGTTCTTGTGACTAACTTGCACAGAAAGCTTTAAAAAACTGCACTACCTATTAATAAAAACAAAGAGTTTAAGATGAGAATTTTAGTTTGTCGATCACGTTTCACAAACATTTTTATTATTTTTATCAGGCCATTACAATTTTCAGATATTTTTTTCCTCGTTCTCCTCATTTTCTTTTATGAATGTGAGTTGGAATCGAAATCGGATTTTTTTTCTTTCGCCCCAGGTCAACTAATTACTTACGAAAATTTTAACCCTATTCATTATAGAACAACCCTTAAAACATAATTGCAGGTTAAATCTCTTTCCCTATCTACGAAATAACCTTTTGTGTGTTCAACCCACAAATCCAAGAAAAGGCATGTAAATCCGAAATAAAAGGCCGCTTTTGTTCTGCTATACTACAATTTCCATTTTACAATTAAATTACAGAAAAATAAAACACAGATGCTACTTGCTGTTTTCGCATTCTCTTACTTACTACTATTTTTCTTTGTTTATAACAAATGATACTATTTCTAACTTTTTAAAAATCATAATCTGTATGTGCATGATAAAAAACGACCGCTTTGTTTCTTGTTTTATTTGTTTTATTGTTGTGTTGAAGAGAATACATTTCTGAAAACAGGGTGGAACCCTTTTTTATTTATTTTTCAGGCATTTCTCTGGGAATTTGCAATACCGTAGTTACGTTTACAGGATTTTTTACGCCTTTGGTTACAGGACTATTAACATATCAAAACGTAAGTCGTAAAATTAGATAATCTCGTTTATAAGAAAATAACTGAAGATCACCTTAATAAATTCTAAAATCAATGAAAATTTCGTTTTTGTTGTACAAAAAGCCTGGAGAAATAAAATTCCAATCGGGTGCTTTCTGTTTTTTATCAATGCACACTGCATATTTCTTTCTATTTATTGGAAGTTAAGTTTAAAGAAATTCCCTCGATCTCTCATAAATTCGATTTTCTTCGATTTCACAACATACCCTTTTTTGTTTCTCCTGTGGACTTTCTGAAATTACACCTATATAATATATATATATTATGTCAAAATGAAACTCTAACGTATCTTCTAACAATGAAGCATATGGTTTTGACCATTAAACAAAGGAATCTCGTACATGAAGCCCCTCTAGGGCATACAAATCGCAAAGGTAGATTAACAGGCCCGAGTGCAAGCATTAAAACATGCATAAACTTAGTTTGAGGGATTATAATGGAAATGTGGGAGTTGATATGCGCGCATTGTTGAGGTGAAATTGTAGAATGGGGTTTAAATATTTATCAAGAGTTCTAATTTGCTTTCATATACTATAGTATCGTATATCCATTGCTATTATGAGGACACAAAAAAAAATAAAAACAATGCAACATGTTCCTGCTGATTCTGAAATTGTTACCGAGCTAATTCCTTTTTTTTCTGTTTTCTCTCTCTCCCCATGGCGCGCGCTTACGTTATACGTGTGCTTCCTTGTTTGTTTTTTGAAAAAACAAACCAGGCATCCTCTTAGGAATGGGAAATGGAACTGCAGTGTTCAGCGGATTTATATCGCCGTTAATTGTTGGTTATCTGACTTATAAGAATGTAAGTAGAAAATTAGAATTATTAAATTGGGTCAGCATTTTTTTGTAATTTTTGTTTGGTGGAAGAAACGTTTTTTCAACAATGAAGACTGATTAGTGTCAACAAAACCAATTTTATGATGATGTAATGTTAGAAAGTGGACAATTTTAAAATGTTCTTAAGACTTTTACTAACTTCTTTTAAAAGAAATTTTTTAGAAACTTAGACCAGTATAACTAGGTTCAAAAATGGGGCTGCTCTCTAAAAACGGGTGGAGTTCTAGAAACTGTTTTAATCACTCAAATAGGTCTCTGATATAATTAATCTGAGTCTGCCCCGATTTTCGAATCGAGCTTCAGTCTCGAAAGTTTCGGATTTTTTCCGGTTATGAGCGCAGGCACAATTAATTAGCAATTAAAAATTACGCAAGGTTATACAAATAAAAAACGCAGGAGAATTCTAAAATATACAGGACAGGAAAAACAAAGAATAACATGGCGTCGTCAACAGTTTTACAGGAAGAAGTTAATCAAATCGAAAAATTAAGTAACACTGAGAATTATGGATTATGGAAGTTTCAAATAGACATAATATGTAAATCATATGGTTTATATAACATACTAATTGGAAAAGAAATACTAAACCAAGAAGCATCTGAGAATGCTGAAACTGAATTTGAAAGAAGAGATGCAAAAGCACAGAAGATTCTCATAACTAGTATTGATAAGAAAATATTAACACATATAATGAGTTGTTCAAATGCACACGATATGTATGTAAAAATATGTTCAGTTTTTGAACAAGATTCAGAACAACAGAAATGCTCTTTGCTATAAGAATTCTTTAATTACAAATTTGACAAAAATGACACCCTAGCTGTACATATTAGTCGATTGGAAAACTTAGTACATAGACTTAAAAGCATGAAACAAAATATAGATAACGATATGTTAATGTCAAAAATATTATCAACTCTACCTGAACAGTATAAATATTTTATAAGTGCATGGGAATCAACTACTAAGGCTGAAAGAACTTTAGAACATTTAACGGCCAGACTGATAGCAGAGGAAGTACGCCATACTGGAAAGGAAGAAGAAGGAGTAGCATTTAAAGCCAATGTCGATCGTCAAGTGAAGAGTAAGGTAGGGAGTACCAGAAATACGAATTATAATAAGCCAGGAGGTCAAAATATAAAATGCTTTCGATGTAATTCTATAGGGCATATAGCTAAAAATTGTAGAAAAACATACTGTAGGATCTGCAAGAAAACAAACCATCTCGAGAAGAATTGCTATTTTCGAAACAAACCTAATAATAACAATGATAATCAAAGCGATACAAAAATATCATTCCTAACACACGAAGAACAAGATCAAGAAGAAACTGTTAAATGGGTTGTCGATAGTGGGTCAACGTCTCGCTTAACTAATGATCAAGATTTATTAACCGAACATAAAGAAGTAAATATTAAAATCGCAGTTGCCAAAAATGAAGAATCCATGAAGGCAAACCTAGTTGGAAAAATCGAAATGCAAGATTGTACCTTGAATGATGTATTATATGTCCCTGACCTTACTAAAAATTTATTGTCTGTAAAAGCAATAACAGAGCATGAAGGTGAAGTCAATTTTATTAAAGACAGGGTTGAAATATATAAAAATAAAACAAAAATATTAGAAGGAGAAATAAATAATAATGGTCTTTATGTAATAACGTTAAGAAAAGAAAATGAAGAAACTTTAATAAGAGAAAAATTAAAAACAATTGAAGATTGGCATAAAATTTTAGGGCATCTCTCAGTAGAAAATATCAAGAAGCTTGAACAGTTAGCTGAAGGAATAAAATTAAATAAGAAAGAATTAAAAGAATTTAATAAACCGCGTGACATTTGCTTGAAGGTAAAGCAAACAAGACAACCGTTTTCATCTATAAGAACCAGAGCATCCAGACCATTACAAATAATCCGTACAGATGTTTGTGGACCTATAGAACCTCTAACATTTGATAATAAAAAATATTTTGTAACTTTTATGGATGATTATACACACTTTACAATGGTATACTTAATGGAAAAGAAGAATGAAGTATTTGAAATAATTATAGAATATATCCAACAAGTAGAAGCACAATGGAACGTGAAAGTATGGAAATTAAGATGCGACAATGGAGGTGAATATTCTAGTATTAACCTAAAACAATGGTGTAAGAAGAAAGGCGTAACAATAGAGTATACAACCCCATACACTCCCCAGCTAAATGGAAAAGCAGAAAGACTTAATCGAACCATTATGGAGAAGGCAAGAGCTTTAATAGGGGAAAGTAAGTTAGAAAAGGAAAGGTGGGGTGAAGCGGTAAGAACTGCAACATATATATTAAATAGATATCCATCACAGGCAGTAGATGTAACACCTTTCGAAAAATGGAATGAAAGAAAACCTAATTTATCACGACTGCATACATTTGGTTGTAAAGTTTTCGTAAAAACGTTGGGACCACTGAAGAAACTCGATGATAGAAGTTCAGAATATATCTTCATTGGGTATGCACCAAACGCCTACAGATTATGGGATCCAATGAAAAGAAAAATAGTGACATCAAAAGATGTGGTGTTTTGTACACAAGATAAAGTCGAGGATAAAACCGTAATAAAAATTAAAGAAGATGAAAGCATAATAGAAAATTAAACTGATGAAAATGATAGGAATGAAGAAAAGACAGAAGATAAAATAGAAGATATAAATAATGAAGAAAATGATATAGTAGTAAACGATGAAATAGAAGAGACGGATGAAAATATAGTATCAAGAAGTGGTAGAAAAATTAAGTGGCCCAATTACCTAAGTGAATATGAAACGTATACAGCATATTGCTTATTGACAAGTAAAAGCTATCCAGAAACTTTTGATGAACCAAAACGAGTCGGTAGCTGGGATGAAGCAATAAGGAAAGAAATAGAATCATTGGAGAAATTAAAGACATGGACTCCGGTTGAATTACCCTCAGATGAAAATGTTATAGACATGAAGTGGGTTTATAGAACTAAAGAGAATGGTAGCAAAAAGGCTCGATTAGTGGCTAAAAGTTTTCAGATACAGGAGGAGAGTTTTTCAAATCCAGTATATTTTCCAGTTACAAGAATGACTACCATAAGAACTATGTTAGTTCATGCCTTACAAAAGGATTGGATGATAAGACAATTAGACATACCTACGGCCTTTTTAAATGGTTACCTAGAATCTGAAATATATATTAAAATACCAGAAGGAGTTGAAGTTAAGAAAGGAGAAGTATTAAAATTAACAAAGCATATATGGCCTGAAGGAGTCACCAAAATGTTGGAACAATAGATTTAATGAAGTAGTTCTTGGAAAAGGTTTTAGAAGATCCCAATATAATTTTTGTATGTACGTTCACACAGACATATGGATGTCACTGTATGTAGACGATATTATTTTGATTGGAACAGCCAAAAGAATGGAAGAAACAGTCAAGTTGTTAAAAGATGAATTTGAAGCAAAAGACTTAGGAAATATTTCTAATTTTTTGGGGATGAAAATTACAAGAACTAGAGATAAATTAATAATAACTCAACCAAAATTAATAAATAAAATATTGGAAAATTTCAATATGGTTGACTGTAGAGGATGTTTTACACCAATGGAAGCAAATCTTCAGATTAACGTAGATCAAGATATAAAACAAGTTCCCTTTCGACAATTAATAGGTAGCTTGATGTATTTGGCTACAACATCTAGACCTGATATCATGTTCACGGTTTCCTACTTGAGTAGATTACTAGACAAGCCTACCGAACAAGCTTGGAAAGCAGGAAAAAGGGTATTGCGTTATTTGAAGCAAACTCAGAATTTTGGACTACATTATAAGAAAGGAACGAATGAGCTAAAAAGGTTTCTCAGATGCAGATTTGGCAGGAGATCAACTGGACCGGAAAAGTGTTAGTGGATGTGTTGTGTTATATTGTGGTAATCCCGTGTCGTGGTTCTCAAAAAAGCAGAATTGTGTAGCATTGTCAACATGCGAAGCTGAATATACAGCTGGTGCAGCCTCAGCTCAAGAACTAGTTTATGTAAAATGAATATTGACGGAATTGAATAATTTTGTGTTACCTATTTTATTCATGGACAATATAAGTGCAATCTCTATGTCAAGTACTTATGAAAACCCAAAACGAGGGAAACATATAGACATTAAGGAGCACTACATCAAAGATTTGATAATAAAAGGAGTCATAAAGATTAGTTATGTTAGCAGTAACGAAAATATAGCAGACATCTTTACCAAATCTTTGAGCAAAGAAAAATTTATTTACTTTAAGGATATGATAAAGGTTTTATAAGTTATATTATAATTTCAAAACTGTAATGTTTATATTATGTTTGTTTCTTTTTCTAAGCGATTTTTCATTTTATAGAAAATTAAAATCGAGGAGGAGTGTTAAATATAATAGATATTGTTAGGTATATGTTTGGTACCCAGTATAAGTTTTGATTAATTAAAAAAAACAAAAGGATATTATTACGTATGTCAATAATGTAATAAGAAAAGAGAGAGTAATAAGTTTTTGAAGTTTTATTGTGAAGTCTACCGTTCTCAATTTCCCAATTAGAAACTTTAAGAGGACTACGCAAAATTCGAGCGAACACACGCTAATACCATTTGTCAATCGAAGGAACGTCTGAAGAACGTGATTGATCTTGACCAACCTCGGATTCCACAACACTAACGGAATCTAACACCGGAACGGAACGAGATAATATCACGGGTACTACATGTTCTGTACCCTTACGAAGGATAATACTAAAGTCATGCTGTTGAAGCCTTACGGCCCAACAAGCTAAAGGACCTGTTGGCTCGCGGAGATTATTGAGCCACACTAAAGAATAATGATCGGTAATAACTTGGAAACGAGTGCCTTCTAAATAGGGGCGCAATTTTTCAATTGCCCAAAAAACGGCAAGACACTCACGCTCAATGACCGAATAGTTACGCTCAGCCTTATTTAGTAAACGACTAAGATACAAAACGACTCGTTCTGGCCCTTCAATAATCTGAGACAAAACAGCATCAATTCTAAAAGCGGAAGCATCCGTTTGGACGGTGAAAGAAAGATTAAAATCGAGACATGACAGAATAGGCGCGCTAACTAATTGGTTCTTGATGACATTCAACGCGACACTGCAAGATTCATTCCACTCGAAGACTTTATTTTTCTTCAATAAAGCGGTCAAAGAAGCGATAATGTCCAAAAAATTAGCAATAAAACTACCAATAGCTCTTAGTCGGAGTTGGAATGTCCAAAATAACCTTGACCTTGTCAGGGTCAACCAAAAGTCTTTTAAATGTCTTTCAAGTCTATCAGGCCGTTCGGATCTTTCAGGTCTGTCGGACCTCTCCGGTTTGTCTGTCGAGCTTTTTGGACTTTTGGGCCCTTCGGGATTCTCGGATCTGTCGGGTCGTTCAAACCTCTCCTTTTGGACTTTTCGGCCTTTGAACCTTTCGCGCCGTTGAAGCTGTCGTGGCTTTTCGACTTCTTGGACTTGTGGACTTTTGTCGGGCTGTTTGAACCTCTCGGACCAATCAAGAAGTTACCAGGTTCTTTTCGGCCTACGTAAAGTTTGTTCCTAGTCTGGGAGTCTTGGCCCGTGCAGGGTTCTACCACTGACCTTAACAGACTGCATGATATGTTTAAGAAAATATCACTAAGAATAAACGCTGTATTTAACAGAAACTTAACACAATACAGAAACTTGTCAAATTGACTTTATACAAAATTTTAGAATGTCATAGTATCCTGGTACACTGTACTAAGACACTGTATTGGAACATTGAAATCGTTGAGGTATTTGGAATATTCAACGATATCGATTCCACCTCTAAATTGTCAATATCCGCAACTAGAATCTGAGATTCTTATAAAGTTTCAGCTTTGAAAGATCGTGGAAGACTGCGCATTTTAGTCATCCAATTCATAGTCTTCATCATCCTTAGTTTTAAGCTGCGAATTGAGTGGAGACAAACTCTAATAAACGAGCTTGGTTTAGAAACATTAGAGATTCTTTCATGTCTCGAATGGTGGACGTAATTCGTAATTTCTAACTAATAATCCGCTGATTATTTAGTGTTTACAAGTGTTTAGAGTAGATTCCCAGCGTGTTTTTCCTCGAAAATAAAAATTCATGTCTAAACTCGAGTTTCAACTTAATCTGTTGTTTATTTTCTGTCCACACGTGTTTCGAGTAGAGTTCCAGAGTTATTCTTTGATTTTTTTATTTCTCGGGCCTGTTGAACCGTTCTGGCTTGTCAGGAGTTTTGGACTTTTCGGCCCTTCGTGTCTATTTTTGGATCACTCAACCCTGTCGGACTACATGTGTGTCAGGCCTGTTGGACCTTTCAGATCGTCGAACTTGTCGCGCCTTTTAGACATCTTGGCCCTTTGGGTCTATCAGGCCATTTGGATTTCTTGGGCCTGTTGAACCGTTCTGGCCGTCGGGTTTGTCAGGACTTTTGGACTTCAGGCTTCTGGTCATCTTGTCCCTTCGGGTCTATCGGGCCGTTTGGACTTCTCGAACCTGTCGGACTATCCATATCTGTCAAGCCTGTTGGACCATCAAACTTGTCGCGTATTTTAGACTTCTCGGCTCTTCGGGTCTATTATGTCATTTGGATCACCCGCGCCTGTTAAATCGTTCTAGCTGTCAGGCTTGTAAGGGTTTTTAGACTGTTCGATCTTTCGGGGTTTTCAGGCCATTTTAATTTTTCAGGCTTGTTGAACCGTTCTGGCTTGTCAGGCTTTTTGGACTTCTTGACC
>VTPC01091262.1:88816-128177 GCA_011009095.1 Ignelater luminosus | reverse complement strand
ATAGTTCGTCAGCTACTGGTTTTTAATTTTTATACATATTCTTGAACAACTATTAGAAAGCAATTTCAGATTTGGCGCCCTTTTCAAACACATCAGCTGCTTAAATCTGCCTTGCACCGCAGTGACACCTACTTTATTCTTATTTGATTTAGACTATAGTTTTATGGCAACCATTATCATCATCTTAAGCTAAAAAAGTTTGTAAGATTATCTTTTTTTTTTAATAGGCATAAATAATTATTTAAGCAGCGAGGGCGGTGAGTACGTTGTACCGATTTGAGGGTAATAAGTTACGGGACTGAGGGCGTAGCCTGAAGTACCTAATATTACCCGAAACTGGTTGTACTAGCGCCAGAGATACTTACAACGTTTTTTACACAATCAAGTTTCTAAGTTAAATTGCAAAATTTAAGCAAATTGATCAATTGTTTAAAATTAAAAAAAAACCGCAGCGGTTGTTTTTATTATTACCGTCGCTAAGATTCATCGTGTAATTTTAATGTGGCAGTGGTAAAAAGTGGTGAATCGTCATCTGCGGCTCATCCAAAAGAAAAACAGTTTGTTTTCAATAACTGTAGTGTAACTTTTAATGTTAATTAATTAATTTATTATTAATAGCAATTTGAAATAAACTTTTTTATCACTTACCACCTGCGGGCGGTAAAAATTAACTTACCGCCCACATTACATGGCTGGTAAGTTATCAAAACTCCTGATTGTGCAAAAACGTTTTTTATATTTAATAGAACGTTTATAATACGAGCCATTGTTTATATAAAATTTATTTTAAAAATTCGAGTTTCTTTCATAACAAAACATGGCGTTTTATTATGGCGTCATCTGTGTGTCAACTTATAAAACATGTCGTACGTCAGCGTCATCTTTGTGTTTCAGAACGGTACTACCATATATCTCAAAATCATAGTCGCTTTTTACTGTACTGGTCATACTATGTAAGTTTCCAATCTTACTAACTCTGTAATCTTCGGTTAAATTGTATGTTGCATTACGGGAGGAGATATATTGACATAAACCCTGAGACGCGCCATGAAATTATATTTCATAAGAATACTGTTATGTAATTCAATTCAGAGGCGAATTAAGTGCATCAAATAAAATTTAAAAAATCTTTAATGTTTGTTGACTATAATCTTTCCTATTTAAAAATGGATAAAAAACAGTTTATCAGTAAACTGGCAGATGGTCTTCACAACTAGCCCAAACTCGGATTAATTGGGAGGGCCCCCAAACAGTATTAGCCCAGGGCCCCCAAAGCTGGCGGTCCATCCCTGCACACACGTACTAATTTGCTAGGGATGCTACAGTTCCCCCCCCCCCCCGAACCGGTAAGACGTCCTAACGCCTATTCGGGAAAGAATAGCTTCTCGTGATTATTTCTTCCTTGGGCGTCTGAGGCTCCTTTTTTAAATTATTGTCTTTAGACTTGGTGCACCTTCGAGTGAATGAGCGTGCTATAGATCATTCTGATGGTACTTCCCTACCATATTTCCAACATCATCTTGACGTTCGTAAGTTGTTGAGCTTACTCTTCCATTACGCTTTGGAGCAAATTTCCCTGTGAAATATTTCTCTCCTCTATTCAACACCTGAGTGCGTAGTAAAACCTGATTACCAGGCTCGAATGGTGAAACAATTCGACAGTGCTGATCCAGTTTGTTTTTCTAGTTGCTCTCGGCTTTCTTTGAGAATCGTAGCAAATCGCTTCAGGTACGGAGTGATTTCTGCCACATAGTTCTGAGCATCAATCACTGCTCTCAGGTCATTTGTTACTTTATCTGGTCACCGTAATTCCCTTGCAAATGCAATGTAGGCCGGTGTTTGTGCAGCGGAACTGCATGTGGTTGGTCGTATTGATGGCGATTCTTTTGGAAGTCAGTTTCTCAAATCAACATTAATGGTCGTCTGCTATTAATATGGAAAGCTGCAGTTTTACGTCCCTATTTTTCTTTCTACTGGATTACTTTCTGGATGATATGGAGGAATAGGAAATTGCTTAATTCTCAAACAGTGAATTACGTTTTGCATTACTTCGCTCACACCAAAAAGGGAATAATTCTATTCATTCTGAGGTCAAATCTTCCACAATAAATATCCACCGTTGTCCTAAGTTCATCTTGGTTAGTGAACCAAACAGAAATCTTTTGATTTGTTAATTATTGATTGCTTACTAGTATGCAGCTGATTTGATTTTGTACCCGATTCGACTTACTCAAGGATGCCACACCTTCGTTTTAAAAAGGATTGAATTGATATTTGCCAAAAGCACGTTTTGTGTTTACCTCAAATTTATTTGTAATAATAAAACTGATAATGGTGGTTCATGCATGTACATGTTTAAACATCGAACTTGTGCATGTTAGATATATCCATGATTGCTATTGTTATGAGCAAGTTCAACTAATGCAATGATTTTACTCAGTACGATTTTAAAAAAAGACACCTTCATGAATAAAGAAAGTTTGCTCGATTTACGCCATCCCATGGGTCACCTACAGTGGTACCTGGTCGGGTTGCCCTCCCTTAATCATCTTTTAAAAAAAATTCGTTTCGTCCTCCATTAACTATTTAAGAGAGCTAGTAAAATTTAACTCGGGATAAACCAGGGATTAGGCTCGAGCTACGCCTCCAGGTGTAATGTGTGCTTTTTTAAGTTAAGATGAATCCTTGGTACGGATTCTGTTTGATTTTGTTAATTTGATTATTGCAGAGGCAGAGAAATTTGTGCTGCAAGGTAAAATAATTACTTCATTGAATTCTTGAATTCTTTGAATCTCCTAGGAGAAGTGCGAATCCTCACTCTGATGTCTTGGAACGTCAGACACAGTTACAAAAGGGTTGTAGCGCACGAGATTGCTGCATCGTGTTTCCCCTGCAAGTGGCCATGTCATTTATATTTAGTTAAAATGTTAATGAAGATTGGTCTGCAATTATTTTACTCTCTTCTCTTGTGTTGGTGGTGAAAATTGGCTTTCTCCTGCCATAGAAGATTGCTAATTGCCGCAAGATAAAGTAATTACAGCAGCTCAATCCTTGAAACCTTGTATTTGGCACATGAACTTTTCTAAGTGTTTTCACAACTGTCTGCAGGAAATCAAAATTTTTTTTTGCTTCAGACTGAATCCATGAAACGGATTTAATACTTTATAGCAAAATTGAATGTGAGCTCTTTTAAGTTAAGCTGCAGATGTCTGTGGTAAGGTGAGGTTTCCTTTTACTTCTGATTGGACCATTGAAGCGAATTTGATAAGTTATGCACTGCTGACAAAGCAGAGGGTCATAAATCTTTTGAGAAGCTATTTGGGCCTGGCTGTCGCACTTCAGCCTTTGACATCAGCTTGAATATGTTAATTGGAATCATTGCGACGGAACGTAAGTTATAAGTTTAGCTGCAATTGTCTCTGGTAAATTAGTCTTCTTTTACTTCAGTTTTAGTTTTTTTATTGCTGCAGCAATGATAAATTTTTGCGATAAATTGAAGTCAAGTCTTAAGACGATGTGGTTGCTACGTGAGGTGTTTGTTGTTGAAATTTTATTTTGCTTTAGATGAGCCCTTGAAGCAAATCTGGGAAGTCGCATTAAGTCAACAAATAAGAAATGCTTAGATTCCTTACAAAACTTCTTAGGTTCGGCTGCAACAGACTTGAATATCTTAAATGGAACTTTTGAAGCAGATTTTGGCCCTTTTGGCAAGCTTAAATGTGTGCTGTCTTTAGTTTAAGTGCAGCTTTCTACAATAGTTGAAGTCTTCTTTTACTTTAGACTGGTGTTTTAGCGTGATTGCTGCAGCGGTAGATGCGTTTTCGTGATAAATTGAATTCTTGACACTAGGTGATGGTTTGAATTTCCTACGAGAGGTGCAAATCCACAGTTTTGCAATTGTTTTGGAACTTCTGGCACAGTTACGAAAGGGTTGTAGCGCATGAGATTCCTGTATCTAGTTTTCCCTGCAAATGGCCATGTAATTTATTTTTAGTTACAATGTTAATGAGGATTGATCTGGGGGATCGTTTGCAATTATTTTACTTTCTTCTGTTGTTTTGGTGGTGAGAATCGGCTTTCTTCTGCCATAGAAGATTTCTGATGGCCGCAAGCGGAAGTTTCCGAAGCTGGGTTCAAAAAGATTTATCTTTAAGCTTAGAATTATAGTGGATAATGTCCTAGTAACTCGTATTGCTCAAGCAGGTTCAGTATGATGTGTGTTTACCCATGATGAAAATGTTGACGAGTTTCTCAAGATCTTTCTTCAGTAAACCATGAACTGTTTTTTCTAAATTATAAAAAATTGCTTTACCACAAATTGCGGTAACGGAGTAGTGGTCTGGATCCAGTGTGCACTCCTGTTGGAAGACTTGAAGAAATTGCCTGCATGGTGATTTTTATATATTCCCATAACCGATTATCGCCTGTTTTAATTCACTTTAACTAATACTGTCGCAAAAAGCACATCCTGTTAACCATTTCATCACTAGTAAAATATCAGATTTTTATCTTTTCTTGCACTAATCCACTTACAGTTAAGAATTAACAGGATAAAATTCGCATTTTCGGATTATTTATCGCCATACTTTTGTTTACCTGTTTACACTTCTGTGGTTGCGCTCCTTATCTGGCTAAGAACGAAATCATCTTCAGTGCCTACAAACCTCGTTTACAACTTATAAAAAATTTAAAAACTAATGCGAATGTAACAGAATACTTTTTCAGGAGAACTGGCACCGTACCGCGTTGGTTATACTAAATTGGGGTGTTTTAGGACCTACCTGATTCACTCTTTTACTATTTTCTCAGCTATCTGAAACAGCTTGTTTAGAGTTCTTTGAAATATAGATAATTTTCGTCACAGTAATATAATTCTGTAATTGCAACGAGGACGGACAACAAAGAAAACGAACGAAGTTAATATAGGCATTCTTTGATGGATTTTTCAATTTAATAAAGAAAATTTAATTTTACGGGTTAAGAAAATTAATTCTTACTATAGAAAATAAAGCTATAGAAGAACACTTTGTTGTTTTTATTTGTAAAGGTGTCTAATCTACGCGGTACGCAAGAAAATAGATAAACGTATTGGCTGACTCAACGGATTCTAAAACATAATTACATTCTGCTTTTCGTTATTGGCAAGTCGAAGAATCTTTTGAGTTGTTCAGCAATGAAGCGTTGTGGTGCAGGGAAGCATTAACATTTACAAGATTTTCTATGCTTCCTACTGTTTCAACCCTGCCTAACTTTACCACGTGTTATGATTTTATACAGAAGAACATAATGTGATTCCTGGTGTTTGATGTCTTAAAAATGGCTCACTTTCCTCAAGATTAATGGTGTACAGTGTTAATTTGTTTATACGCAGTAAAAGAATTTAATATATGAAAATATTTGAAAAAATCCGTTTTCTTCTTCAGAACTCTTTGAACGTAAAGAGATATAGTAACACATTTAGAAGACTACAGGTTTCCTTTGCATTCTTAAAATATTAATTTACTTTAATTTCATCACCTGCATATCACAAGAGATTCTTTGGTGAGTATAATGGCCCTAAGCACTATACGTAACAATGCCCAACATACCTACCCACGGAATATAACATTCCTTCATGATATCCTCTTTATAATCTGGCTGGCGCAATGATCGTTTGCTCCGTAAGATTTTCTGTTTCTCTACAAGAAAAACTAAAAATTTGATTTTAAGATCGATAATTTTAATTTAAATTTCTTACAGTAACTGAAATAGCTCATTTACCTGTAATTAAGTGACATTTATGTTAACACACTAATATCAAAGGTGAAAGCTCACCTACACACCTGGTTGAGTATCAAAGGGTACATATTAAATAAAGCTTTCAAAGTGGTTTTCAATTTACCATACGTAACTTAATTGTGAATTTTCACATTATAACGTTAACTAGATTAACAATCTAGTAAGCTCTACAGCAGTCAACCTACACGGCCATTTCCTTTCCAGTTAATTCGAAAAGATTTATAGTGAAGTCGGATTCGTTCCTTTAAAAGTTTCTTATTTTTCGCATGTTTTTCGGTTCGTGTAATCGTGAAACCTTCCGACTCCCGAACGGAATGGAATTCCTGTTCACTCGAGAGAGAGAGAGAGAGAAGAAGAGGAGACATGACCGCCGCCGTTGCCGCCGCCCTCGGTCCCTTTTCTCACCTCAATAAAATCCTGCAAATCCAAATTAACCTTTCCTCTCTTCTTTTTTTCACTAAACTACTTTCTTGAGTTTAACGATTAACTTTCGTTATATACTATATAACAACCCTTTCGCAAACAAAACGTTCGTAAACATCCCTCAACGTTTAATCTTCAAAAGGTGAGTTCTCAGAGTGTACAGATTAAACACAAATAGAATAAAGATCAAAGGGCTAATTCAATTTTAGTAGTACACCAGACCTCTCGGTGAATGGAGTGTTTAGATGAAAGTTCGTTAGGCACAATTAGTGATGTGAATAGCTCGTAGGGTCTCTTTTAGTGAAAATCCTTTTGGGGATAATTATTTATCCATTTACAAAAAAAGAATCCGTTTTAATTCACCTAATGCAAAGCAAGTACAAAGTGATTTTAAGCACATGTTAGGCCTTTAATACTAGAAAACCGGAACTGTGCTCTCCCTTCTTAAATCATGAGCTTCGTAACTAATAAAAGCCAATTCCGGTCATGCCAAATTATTTCTCTCATTTCCTTCCTGGGAATTATTATATTACTAAGGACAAAGACGCAAATATTTAAAATCGCTTGAGGGGTGATATAGAAAACAATCTTAAAGGTAATTTTTCGGATTATGACTTAAAATGTAATATGCTTCTTTCTTTATCATTTTCTCGTATTTCATGAGATTTGAATTTCCTTGGGAAACAAATAGTTATCGAATTTCTGCTTTACTTACTACTGCTAGTTATTCATTGCAAATCTAAATAGAAAAATAGATAAATCCTGACATTTCTAGGCATGCCATTATCGTTTCTCTAAATCTAGAACGTGCTCACTAAAGCATACAGGTAATTATAGATCAGATCATTCTATCTATCAAGGAAATATTCTCAACACAAGTCTGCTATTTTTTTATCTACAAGATCTCTTTTTTTTCAGAATAAGAATTCTTGATAAAGATACTAAATTTGATTTATAATTTAATTGAGCTGGTTGAAGATAAACTTTAGGTTCACATTTGATGTATACTCGCTGTGTACTCTAAGAGTTTCTTAAAAGACTATTGGGGAATTTTCCAAAAATTCAAGTATTAGTGGCGTCATAAATTTCTGTTAACTTAATAAGATAAAATAAAATTAAAAATCTAGACAACAGTGTGACTAAACACGTTTTCAGTCAGAAGAACTGCCATCGTCCCCCGTTGGTTACAATAAATCGGGGTGTTTTAGGACCTACCTGATATCACTCCTGCTCATGCAATATAGAAATTGTCTAATATGTTACGAGACACAGGTAGTTTCTATAGTTAGACAGTGACAGTAAGTGTAATAAGGGCGGAGAACAAAAAGAAAACAAAATTAATACAGGCATGCTTTGATGAACTTTTCAATTCATTAAAAGAATTTAATTGGATAACTTGAAAAAATAATGGAATAAAAAACAGTTTGTTGTTTCTCTTTGTAAAAATCCACACTGCAGATAGTTAAGCATTAGTGTATCCGCAAAGTATGAGTATGAGAGTACCAGTGATTTCCTCAATTATTCCTTATTTTGTAATGAAGGCGGCAAGACATAAAATATTTGATGATACTTGATTTAACAAAGAATTGTCTGAATAAAGGTAACTTGTCCGTTTAAGATTAAAACCATAAATGTGCAGGTAGACCATGTCCATGTTAATTCTTGCTTTATTTTTATATTCATATCAAAGCTTACTGTTACTGTTTCAACAATACATTTTTTTATTTAAGCAGAAAAGCCAGAAAACCCGTTCAGTAATTTCAAGAAATGTTCACAAAGTAAAGGTTTTGAAGGAACAAAAACTTGCAAATGAGAAGTAATCTAGTTGTAGCTTTAAGTCAAGAGTCAAATTCTTGGAGTTCTTAATCTTTTTAATTAAATAATTAATGAACTATGTATAACACCACACTATCAATAGATTTCTAAGAGCGAGGTGATAAACCCAACAAGAAATTCTACCTGACAAATAACTCTACATGTCTATTGTTTTCATAATTTACTTGGCAATAAATTCAAATTTAAAAGTAAGCTGTAGGTAAATATTTGTACAGTAAACACATATACGAGCACAACAATGTTAAAAGAAAAGAAAAGCGTCGCAATTAGTGCGTAAAAGAATTCACTGATTTTATAACGGATGGAAGTGTTTTATTTTGCAATTTCTGTAAAATTACGGTAACAGCAACGAAAAAGTTGATTCAAAAAAAAAGTGATTCAACACCAGCGGACCATAAAACATCAAAGTAATAAGAACAAAAAAAGCCAGAACAAAGGACAATTATTAGTGACTGCTCTATCAAAGCCAGGAGCTAAACCGTTAGACTTTTATGAAGACCTGTAAACAGCATATACATCTGCAAACATATCCTTCGGAAAATACTTTAGCAAAGTTTTTAAAGAAACACACTAAGTAAGATATTCCAAACGAATCAACGATAAGGAAGAATTGCGCGATACCACTGTATCAAACTACACTGGGAAGATTAGGAAACAAAGTAAACAATAAAAATGTTTGGGTCGTTTTAGATGAAAGAACGGATATGGAGCAAAGAGGTATTAGGAATTTTGTTTTTAAGATTTTAGAAAAGGAAGAGGACAAGGATAAATCAAACGCTTTAGAAACAATCAATCATTTCATTGCTGCTTTTTCTAATGACACGTTAGGTCTTTTGTGGCCAAAAGGAATCCAGTATTCACGTATTTGATTAGTTTGCACCGATGCAGCACCTTATATGCTACGATTGGATTGCAAGTATTGTATCCTAAAATGACACATGTTACGTGTTCGAGTAGCTAAATTGATTCGTTCTCTGTATCCGTTAACTTCCTCAGTTTCACTAACGAAAGTCCAGAGGATTTCTGTTTTAGAACAATGTAGAACAGGTGATTAGGTGATTCACTCCAGATACCGCTCTACCAAACAAATTCGTTTGCGTTGTACGTCCTCTGCGAATCATGAAGCAGCTCCACCTCTCACCCATTTGTTCTAAGATTCCCGAACTATAAATAAAATGACCGGTGTTCTGCATGATTGATATATTACCAAGACACTCTTGTATTTTAATGTGTTCACTGACTTGTCTGATAAACAGTGGACAATTATCCAGACTTTCTTTATTGTGCGTCTTTGGTTAGTGAATCTTCAGCGGGAAGGTAGAGGGTCGTAAATCCTCGACCTCCCTACTTCTTGACTTCTGATACAGCTCCATGGCGTTGATCCCACAGGCGGCCATGTCAGCCATCTTGTTGGTGTGAAGACGGTTAGTTCGCACCTGTGTGCGCATCTGTTGTGTTGGTGGTGGGAACTTCTTTACTTCTGCCATGGTAGGTTACGTCGGTTGTGATGATCATACACAGCTTTTGGTAGCTCCGGTGCTGCGTGCAAAATGACTTGTCTTGAACTTCGTTTGCTCCAACAATGACGCGTGGATGCAGGTCTGATAGAAGAAAGTCACGATGATAAGGTTGTTGGCATTTGATGAGACGAACTGATGTGGGAAGAAATTGTAGATGTAGAAAATCTTCTTCATGGTGTATCGTGTGCAGAGTGAAGTTGGCCGACGTAGTAGCTGTTGAGTCGATATATATTAGCTCTCCATCGGAAGTCTCCAAGAGAATGAATTGAAGGACCATGTCTGTTGATCTAGTTGAAAGAAGAGTAATTCTTCTCTGATAAAAGGATGCCGGACAGACGGAAGACTAGGTCTGTCGGATCATTGCATTGTACGTCAGGATAGCGGACTCAACTATTCTATTGAATCCAATTAGTCCTAAACGACCTGGTATATAGTACCGAACAACGAATGGTTAATCTCTGTTGAAGATGATGATGGATGTAAACATGGAGCTGGTATCGTGGCGGCCATCATAGTAGAAGCTTGCATTAACTGACTTTTCTGTCATGCTAGCTACTGCTTGGTGCTTGAGTTGGACTCTTTCGAGTCCTGGTTAGTTCAGGTTTCTTCTTGTTGTTATTTGCTGTATTGGAGCAGTAGACGCTTGAAGTTGACGTGATTTGATGGCTACGCAGAGCTTAGTGTGGGAGATGGCAATGTATGGTGCTGCAGTTGTGCCATAAGTTACTGTTGTTAAACCATATTCTTGGATGGGCTTCATTGAATCAAATCTCCACACCATTCTCTCTTCCTGGATTTGTATCTGGCGATACAATGTTTTTATGTCGGCTGAGAATGTTATTTTCTGCGTTCTGCAGCAAAGCTGGATGACTGCAAGCTCGTGCTGTAGACGTGGTCCCGTATGCATCTTATCATTGAGGCTGTCGCCACTGGATGTCTTGGAAGACGCGTCGAATACTACTCGTAGTTTGGTGGTTGTGCTGTCTACTTTAATTACTGCTTGGAGAGGAATATAGTAATTAATCTTCTTCCCCTCTCAAGATGAATTTCATAGGTTCAAGCTCTAGGTATCTTTTCATAAATTGATGGTATTGTTGGCCCAATTCTTTGTCCTTTATAAATTTTCTTCCTGTTGGAGCATTCTTACTATGGCTTTGGGTTTTGAGGTTCCCAGGGTCGTTGTTGTGTTCTTGAATGGTAGAAGTACCTTGTATGTTCCACCTTGGTTTCTTTGTGTTGTTTAGCTGTAGAAGCCTTTTCTTCTTCTGTTAACTCTCGTGGTTGATAGACTTCTTCCAGTTTCTAAAACTTTATTAATTGGTTATCTTCGTTGATGCATGTGACCAAACTGACGATGTAGATGTTGCTGTTTGCTTCTTTAGATGCGCCTGACAGGATCTAACTGAATTGTGTAAATTGGCCCATTATTTCATTCTTGCTCCGGTCTAAGCCAGATAGAATTATTGTGCTGATGTCCTTTACCTCTAGTACTATGCCTATTGGTCCTGGTTTTGCAAAATATGCGATTGTTCCATTTATCTATATTGCATTCTAGTGGCTTCCTGAGTAATGCGTGAGTTAGTTTTGTTAAGACCAATAGTGTTGTGTTTAGCATAAAATTAGTGGCAAACCTTGATGACAGCTGTGCTCCAATCTGAGTGGTGGATGTTTTGGGTTGCTCTTTCCCAAGTCCTGATACAAGTGGTACAACCCTGTTTGTTGATAGGCCCAGTAGTTGAGCTGCTTGCTCGGTGATGAGTAAAGTTTGCGAGCCTGTGTCTATGAGTACTGTTTTCTTTGCTCGAATTAATGCTGCAGCTAATAATACGCAGCCTTGTTTTCGTGCGACGTTCTCTTGGTCGATTTGCTTGCTTCCAGGGTTGATCTATATGGAGAAAGATGTGATGTACTTTGCGACACTTGTAGCAGCTGTTTCTGGTTGCTGTCGTGCGCTAGACATTTGACACAAATTTTTCTGTCTTAGGCAAATAAATCCTCGTATTTTTGGGCTTCGGGGGAGTTTTCTAGTGATAGCTTATAATAGCCGGTTGGTTTCTGAGTCCCATTTCCTGATGATTATGCGTGCTATGAATGGACCTCAAGAGAAATGTGTAAGGTTTCTCTTCTTTGAAATAAGTAGACTGACTCTATCTTTTCTTCTAGTTCGTTGCTGATTTGATATACGTCTTGGTCGATGGTTTTATAATGGCCTTCAGTGAAATATTCTTTTCTTCATAGATACAGATTTCTTCGTTTAATTTATGAATGGCGTCCCATTGATCGTTCAATTTCTTCTGTATTATTTGATGATGTATTTCAGATTTCTCATGCGCTAATTTGCTTCTTATGCGTGCAATAGTCTGGTGCAGTTGCTTGATTCTTAGTTGCTGCCTTTTAAACGTAGGTGCTGCAGCTCTTCGATTTTTCCTGCCAGTGGGTCGATCTGGTTAAGAGTTTGTTTTGCCTCATTATTTTTTTGTACCATCGATTTAATTACTGTTGCTGCTTGATCTTCCTTCTCTACAATTTTCTTCTCGTGACTTGTTAGTGATTTCATATAATCTTCTTAATTCTTCATAGTAGTTGAAGGAAAAGTAGGCGTGATTCGGTATATTCAGTTCAATAACCCGCGTGTTTCTTTTTTCTATTTCCTGCCAGTAGTTTTTGACTATAGTTAGACGAGTTTAAAGGTATTCTTTAGTCTTCCTTGCTGATTGATCCTTTTTCATATTGGTGTACTGCTTCGTGATTAGCTGTCCTGTTTCTTCTTGTTTCTTGCAGAGCGCGTTGATTTGTTTCATCTTGATGTAGATGATGAGGCCTTTCTTTAGAAAGATAAAGCCTGTTTGATTTTGTAATAAAATGTTCAACTGCAAAATTGAAACCTTTTTTGTTTAAATTTCTGTGTGGGTATAGCTTGTGTCACGTTTTGCAACTGCCACATTTTCTTAGCGACGTCTACACTTTACAGGTATAGAAAACCTCGAGAACGTATTTGAATTTGAGAGACGTGAACTGTGAGCTCCCTGCGGGCAATAATAAAACTAATGCTTTCCACTCATCAATTTAATGTTAAAACTTTTTATTAATCTACAAGCTAGGAAAACAAATATTAATGACCTTAGGCCAAAATGTTAATAACCACACTGTCAAATCTTGTTTAAACTTAAAACAATAACAAAAACGTTATCCTACTGTTTCCGATTTTCCTTCTTTAATGAAAGATATCAGATTCAATAAAACCTTTTTAATACTTATTCATATTGACTTGCAAGTTATTATTTGAAAGACGACACTAATTGTGTAGTACACAACTATTAATAATAATTAATGAAGTTTCTAGAAAGATTAATATTGTTTTCTTCCCTTAATTAACCCATACCCACAGTTAAATATCTGTTTAATCAAATTTTCCTTTCTTTTGATGCGCAATCACGAGCTGTAATTAATCAAATTTTTCAATCGATAACCCGAAACTTCTTCAAGCCAATATAAGATAAAATTATGTATAAAATTTAATTTAAATTTTCCAATATAAACCAAAGCCACGTTCTCATGCAAATTGTTTTAAGATTCCCGATATCTGCTAATATTTAAAGTAGCATAAGCGACTAGTAACGATTAAAACCGATGAAAATGGCAAAATTGATACTGACCAGTTCAGTCTAGCATGATGAAATTAGTGCTAAGTTCCCTAAAAAACAGAAGAGGGTTTCTCCATGGCAACTGAAATGGAAACTCTGCAATTATTTCCTGCACATTAGAAATAATATTACTTCGTTAAAAGTTTTACTTTTTATCGTTTTACTCTTTTATAAGAGTTCTGGAAAATTAAAAAGTAGAAGAATAATAAATTTTTGAAGTTAATAAAAAATTCAAATCAAAGAAAGAAAAGGAAGCATAAATTAATTTTTTTTTGTGTATATAAAAAAGGGGCTGCAGTGAATTTAATATGCATTATATCTCGCCATTTTTATTTCCAGATTTGTATCTGTTTTAAAATTATTCAACGAAGAATGCGGAATAAATGTACATTAATATTTATAACTTATTTTTAGATGGGAATAATTTTCCTCCGGCTGGCCGTGGGTATGTAAACAATAAATAAAATAGACGAGGGTGTAAGCCACGAGTTATTAAAGTCCCTCAATATCCTTCGATATAATAAACTACCACACGTTCGAAGCACCTAAAAATTTTCATATCGCTTTATGAATATAAGGGAAAATTGAATTTAGGCACCCCTACGTTTACCAGGTAGATGATAGGTGGGTACATATTGCTGAATTGACAATTCAAGGGTATAAGGGGAGGTTTAGAGAGCAATAGGCGTTTCCACGGAAGAGAGCCTTTAAAATGAGGGAAAACTGGGTAAAAATGAGGGCACGGGTTACCACTGGTTAGCCGCTTAAAAAAGGTCAGGAAATATATTGAGCTACCTTTTCAAGCAAATAAAACTCTAAAGTGTCAGCTATCTGTTTTACTAATCGTGCTAAGCTCGTCGTTTTTTATGGCTATCTGAGAGAGATAGCAGAGAAGAGGAGAAGGTTGTAATTCTTTGAAATTAATAGTGGAAGTTTTAAAAAGGCCAAATAAGCAAACCCGTCTGAGATACAACCACTATTTTAGATTGCCGCAATTTACAACTAGCTAGTGTGAAGTGGAACAAAGATTAGTTGCATTACAGCACTTGGAAAACACAGAAAGTTTCTCGCTTTTGTTAGTTTACCCCTTGGTAGTATAAATTCCAGCGGTATTAATAAATTGTTCTACCTACTCGTGGAAACTTCCTTGATCACGCTAAATTTACCGATCTTACAAAAGAGCGGAAATTGGAAATAACTCCTTTTGAAATTCCCCTAAATAGTTCGAAAATGCTACAAATCCATTAGAAGATAAATGAACGAGCTTTGTCAACATTTTATATTGAATGGCGTATACAAGACGTACCTATATACTGAAAAACTTTTAAAGGTGAGCTGAATACGAATTGTATCTATTTATACAGGGTGGATTTGAAACAATGTTTCGAAGTTTTATCTCGAAATAAATTAAAATGGGATACCATGTACGTATGTTCTTTTATAAGTCCAGTGTAATTATTAGTTCTATCTTGCAAAAGATCGGGTAGTTCTAATTTTTTAATGTTCTACAAGCTGGTCCCCTAATTTCCCCATTTTTAAGAAAAAGTGATTATTACCATGTTTGTAAAGCATAAAATTCTCAAGAAGTTTTGTATTTAAACTCTTTCTCTATCTCGAATAGGTACTAAGATATGAAATCGTGAAAATCGGATCGAAATTTAAAAAAAAATATGCAAATGAAACTAAACCAGGCATTTATTTACAACTTTTAAGGTAATAAGTTCAAGTTTAAAAGTCAATATACGCTTGGTGTACTTAAACTTATACTTTTTGCCCTTCAGTCAGGCCCAGAACAGCTTGAGTATCGCGTGTTTCTTCTTCCATCTCTTCAGCCGAATCTATGGAGAGTAGGTCATCAAAATCTTCGTCATAATCAATGGAGACTTCAACCTTTTTTGCATTGGCAGGTTATAAAGCTCAGTAAGGTCTGAGGTGCTACCCCTTTCATTATACCATAGTTAGTGGTAGACACCGTCATGCTTCCAGCTCCATTCACTTGGATTTTTAACATGCCCAAGCCAAGTCTGCACTTGCAGGTATGTCTTCAAAGCTTCAGCTCTAGTGAGTGGTAGTCTGGATTTAGTTGAATTTGTTGTTTTTCACACCTTTGACAAAACAGATATACCTTAAAAGATCCAAAGTAAAATTCACTTCGCATCCATACAAGACTAAAAATAAATGTTCGGTAGGCTCCAAAATTTTCTCTCAATCAGCATCTGAATCCTGATACACAAGAACAAGTTTGTTTCACGCTGGGTGCTACAGAAGAGTTGTACATAACTTGGATTTGACTTGTCTGAATGGAGCAGAGGTTGTATTGCAGCCATTTGTAGCATGCATGAATAAAATGTTTTCAACCATGTCATTATAACATTTGTTGGAGTAAAACGTATTGGCCGATTTGCCTCTACCGGTTTTTTAGAAATAAACGTTGAGCGGAAAGGGAGTTGTGAGAAGCGCTGATGACAGCATCATATTGATAAGACAACGTATTGGCTGTTTACACTATCAGAACGTCAGCATCTTCTTCAACTAGTTTAGTTGCCATTTGCCATTTTTCAAATTCATTTCCCAGCATAAAAGTAAGCAAGACTTGATTTTTTCATTGGCCAGAAATTTTTCCTGCGAGACCTGTGAATGCATGGTTACAGAAAACCAACATCTCAGCAGAAGTATTAATTCTGTAGCGCTGAACTTTTTTTGCTCTCTTGGTGCTTATTTTATCTATTTCAGGATATCCATTGAAGCCACCTATGGGCACTGACACCGTAATGAATTTGTACATACTTTATGTAGTTTTGAAAAATGATGGAGAAAGATTGAGTGTGATCCCATACAACTTTGTGCAGTAGATATCTCTTATATGTATATATTTTGTTTTTTCCCAGTTCTGTGTCATTTGGTAGACGGGTAGAAGATGAATAAAAGATGGACTTCATTCCTTTCTACATAACGTCCTCTGAGAAGAGAGGTAGAGGGAAAGGAGAAAGTTTTTGACACTACTGGTTACTGCTGCAAGTGAGACCACTGCATCTTTACGTTTTAAGTGTATGTTTTTAAAGTTCTCGCTCAAAATTTTAGACATTTCAATATCCCCAATTGAATTTGTTGCTAATTGACACAATCATATTTTCTTCAAGATAAGGTTAGTGGCAAGAAAACCAATCAATAAGCTTTTGGACGTCGTGTTCATTCCTCCTAATACTCCAAGGCCACTTCTCTACATGTTACTCTAATGATGCTGACGTAATTTCATAGTACAGCTCAATTTCCTCAGACATTATGTAGATAAACGAACCCTGCAGTCCAGCGAAGGAGAGAACTTAACTAGGATTAAACCTCCAGAGCTCGATCTCATAAGACTCTGTTCAGTGACTATCCCAGACCAAAATCTGATCAGATCCACCTTTTCTTTGAATGTTAACATATCTTACAAGTACAAATGCGCGCTTTTGGGCATAATTGAAATAGTCAGCTGCATGAAGAAACAGCATCATTCTCTGAACTGTGTCAAGATGGAACTGCAAGTTTCCAGCATGCTCTGCTTCAATAAAGTATTCAATCAAAATAGTCATTTGAAAATCTTGCACCCATAGCTTGCAGGTTGGTCCATTGTCTTCAAATTTCTTTAATATTTGATTAAATTTTGCCCGACCTTCCTGGAAAACATCATTGTCTAAAGCATTTAGAATCACATTTACATCATTGCTTCTAAGCTTTCTTTGTCACTAAACTGAATGGCATCAAACATTAAACACACCAAAGCCCGATGAACCAATCTCTTAGAACCCGTAAGTAAGTATGACCAGAAAAGATCTTTTCAATACTGTTTTCCGCATAAATAGTGGCTAGAAGTTTTTTCGAGCCGTTTTCAGTCATTATATATCCTTTACACCTCATGAACGAAATGAGGAGATGAAACCCTTCGATGTTATCTAAGATTATATTTTGCTCGCTTGAAACTATATTGCGTGCTTTCACAACGTAACGAAGCACGTAAGTTGATTAAGAGAACTGTTCTTTTTATTGTCAACATGCAAGGAGATCAACACTGAGTCATAATGAGTTGGTGAAAAGTTAATAATGGTAGACATGGTATTTTTGACCATCAGCTGTTACTTCCTCTATAAATCCATTCCACCCAGGAAATAAAAGAGCAACCATTTTCCATACAACCAAGCAATGTTAAATGGAGGTATTATTTCATCTGACAAAGGGTCGATCTATGCGATGCCTTCAACTTGGATTTTCTGTAAACCGCAAAGGCGTATGCATAGCTGCAGTGCAGGTTTTAGCATTTTAAATTAGATATTGAATTAGTAAAGCAGTGAGCATTATAATGTGCGTCAGGTCTGAAGGGGTAGATTTCGTCCTCAGACTGGCTACTTGTAGAGGCTCATGGTCAGGTTTCAGCCTTAATATCTTAATACATTTGGCGCCTTTAAAATACTTTCTCTTAGTGTAGAAGTTTCTTGAAGCTTTAGCAAGAAAATTTTACGCTTTAAGTCTTAATTTTTCTTTTTTTTTAGATTTACCTCTCTCAAACAGAAAGAATATTAAGCAATATAAACACGCACAACTGCCATCTTTAAGGTAATCATTCAAAACACAGGACACTAACGTCACCGGTCCCGAACGTATTAAGAACTCAGCTATTCTGTTCGACATTTCTTCTTCATTATTAGAATAAAGTAACGCAGATTCGGTAACCTTTTCGACAGAACATGGACGGAAACTAGACGTGATTTGTTTTCACAGGCGAATTTCAATAGTATTTCATCATTCATTAACTTTCTTAAAAAACCTATCCATCTTATTGGAGGAGCATTAGCTAAAACTGAACGGGCTTCATCGTTAAATGAGTCACTTGCGATTACAGGGACCTTCTCAAAAAGTTAAGTACGGAAGCTGGTGGCCCTTCGTCTTCAGACTGGCTACTTGCAATGGCTGATAACCGGGCTTTAGCGTGAACCATCTTAAGAGTTAATACAACTATTCAAGGGTAAATAAAGAAAAAATAAAATTTTTTCTTATACATTAAAATAAACGTAACGCAGATTCAGTAACCTTAAGAGAACATACATAGGACATAGACGCGTCTAGTTTTCATAGATCACATATAAGATGGCCTACGATTGGGTGAGGAACCTATAGGCGTAAACGGTAACTTGCGGTCACGCTTTAGCTTCCATTAACCTTCTGAGAAAAGTTATTGCGGAAACCGAACGAACTTCGTTCTCAGACGATCTACTTGCAATGACTCATAGTCTTAAAAACACTGTAACGGTAAAAAACTAAACGAAAGGCCTAATTCCCGTGTAAGCCAGAAATCGGAAGATGTTCAATCCCGTAGCTCGAAGTCGAAGATTGGGCGTGGTACAGAGATAATAAATGACCCAAATAATCACGTAATTGCCTGGACCTAAGACTTAAATTTCAACTGAGAACCAAAAAAAAGATACCTAGAAGGTGCCAGAAGCTGAAAATAAAAGAAACTATCGGCCAACCCACGCAGCTTCTCGTAGGCCAACACCCTGTATATGGACTCCCTTCCAAACAACACCCTGTATATAGGCTTCACTCAAAATATCGCCCTGTATATAAAGACTTAAAATCGTGTCCTAAGGTCAAACTGTATTCTCCTCACTTACCAGGAACCTACATTGACTTTTAACATAAAGGGCTGTGACTAAATCGCAAGACAAAGAAATCTAGGAATTTTGTCCCTTACCTCGACCAGCCTGAAATAAAATATCGCTCGACAATATAAATAAATAACCCAACGTTTCAAGATAAAATAAAATAATGAATTTGTACGGAATGCAAATGCTCAAATAAAATCTAAAACAGAGTCCCAACGTGTACGCAATGTTATAAAATAACATTACAACATGGACAAAACCTAGATGTGTCTCAGGCTTACCAGGTTCATTTATAGCGACCCACGGTCGGGTTTTCCTATCCATCAATCCTCTTAGGGAACCTACGCACGGAAACGGTAACGTATGGTTGCGCTTTACCTTCCATTAACAACCTCTGGTGCGCACGGGCAGAAACTAAACTCAAATAGGTCACTTCCTGTAACCCACAATCGCGTTTTACCTTTCATTGACCTTCTTAAACAAGCTTACATGGTTACTAGTCAAATTTCGTTCTCAGACTGCCTACTTGCAATGACTCAAGGTCGGGCTTCGGCTATAGTAATATCAAGATAGATGAACATCAACAAAGACCACATGTTTGTATTTCGTTTTTATCAGGCCTATTTATGCTAACCCACGATTGTATTTTGTCATCCATCAACCTTCTTGAGGAACCTACATACGAAAACGGTAACCTATGGCCGCACTTCACTTTCCATTAGCCATCTCTAGAACGCACGAGCGGGAACTAACTGGACTTCATCTTCAAATGAACCACTTCCAATAGCATACAATTGAGTTTTACCTTCTGCTGAGCTCTTTAAGAAAAGCTGATGCGGAAACTGGCCGGGTTTCGTCCTCGGACTGACTACTTGCAATGCCTCACGGTCGGGTTTCGACTTCAATAATCTTAAAGTAGATGGACACTGACGAGAATTAGGTGTGATTCGTCCGCATAAGGCCCAGTTGTGGTGACTTAGGATTGAGTTTTGTCATTCATCAACCTTCTTAAGGAACTTACACACGGAAACATTAACCTACGGTTGCACTTTACCTCCCATTAGCTATTCTAGAACGAACCAAGCAGGTTTCATTCTCAAATGAGCTACTTCAAATAGCTCATTATCGAGCTTTACCTTCCATTGATGTTTTCAAAAGAGTTCGCAGTCAGACTGGCTACTTGTTGTGGCTTATAATCACGTTAGAGCCTTATGCATCTTAAGAGTCAAAATATCTCTTCAAGCCCGAATAAAGATGACTCCAGAACATTTCTTCTCCTTATACATAGGGACGAAAGCAGAGCAGGTTCAATAACCTTCTCAACAGAATAAAAATGAGGCGTAGACGAGTTTTATCTTCATAGAGCCCATCTAGGATGGCCCACGATTGGGTTACGCCATCGATTAATCTTCTTGGATGAACCTATAAATGTAAAAGGTAACTTACGGTTACACCCACCTTCTAGTAACTAGTTCTGGAGCGCATGGAAGGAAACTAAACAGGCTTCATCCTCAGATGAGCTACTTCCAATAGTTCATGATCGAGTTTTACCATCCATTGATGTTTCCAAAAGAGTTATATACAGAAACTAATGGAATTTCGTCCTGAGACTGGCTACTTGCGGTGGCTCATGGTCAGTTTCTAGCCGTAATCATTTTAAGAGTCACAGTAGCTCTTCACGGCTGACTCAAGTTGACCATTATGCATAGGAATTAAAAGCATAAGAGATTCAGTAACTTTGTCAGTTGAACACATATTGAGTATAGATGAATTTCGTCTTCATAGGGCCCATCCATCATTACGTTACGCCATCAATTAATATTTTCTAGAAATCTAGAAGTGGAAACGGTAACATTACAGTCGCATTTTACCTTCAATTAACTACCTCGAGAGAGTATGGGCAAAACCTACACGGGCTTTGTCCTCAAACGAGCCCCTTCCAATGGCCCACAATTAGGTTTTACCTTCCATTGGCTTAAAAAAAGCTATATATGGAAACTCATTGAACTTGGTCTTCAGAATATTTACTTGCGGTGGTTCACCATGAGGTTTCAGCCTTAATCATCTTAAAAGTCAAAATAGCTATCCAAGGCTAAGTTGAGGTGACCATAGAAAATTTCTTCTCTTTGTATATAGGAATAAAAGCAGAGCAAATTTAGTAACCTTCTCAATAGAACACAGATAGGGCGCAGACAAACTACGTTTTCTATGATGTCCCATGCTTGGGTTTCATCATTGATTAACATTCTTGGGGGACTTATATACAAAACAGTAACCTGTGATTCCTTTTTACCTTCCATTAAACACGTCAACTACCATGTGAAGCTACCATACATCTCACTTCATCATGTTTGCTGTGCTCTGTGATGTACTATAGCATCAGCTTCAGACACTGAGTCTTTCTTCAACAAGGAACTTCATCATGAAAACTGTAATGTTTAGGTTGAAAAATGCTGATTGATTAAAACCTTTACCAAGAATTTATCGCACACACCATCTTCTCCGTTTAATAATTATCTTTTATTCATATACGATACATACGAAGGCTTACCGTACCTCCAATCTTAATTGCACATGAACCCCAGTACCTTTTGAATCAAGTCGACTAGTCGCAACACATTGCTGTCGTTTCAATAATTCGAAGAGGATATTCACCTGCGTTTCTTCGTTGAGAAGATTCAAACCAAATTTTGACAAATACTTGACCTAGGGCACTTTTTTCTATCTCTTAAAGTAGATCTTACCCATATTCTAAACTGATACAAGCACATTGATTTCCTCTAAGTTATTGGAGATGACGAAGGCCAATTGCTGGCTGTCCTAAGTAATCCATTCGGGAAGCACAAAACAACACTTGACATCACAAAGTCTCCCCTAAAAAGGCTGCTGAGAAAGAGTAAAGCACTACGTAGTTTCCTCTATTAATGTCGCCGGAAGATCGAACTCTAAACATAAGCCTCCGCGGACGGCCTGGAACTTTGTCTGGAAGCCAATTTGAAAAACGTAAATCGCCGAGCTGGACCTTATTACAATTTCCTCTAAGTCATTGGGAAAGACTAAGACTAACTGCTGGCTGCTATAAATGGCCCATTCGGGAAGTACAAAACAACACTTGACATCATAAAGTTTCCTCTAACAAGGTTGGTGGAGAAAAGTAAAGCCCTACTTAGTTTCCTCTATGAATGTTGCTGCAAGTTCGAACTCTAAACATAAGCCTCTGCGGATGGCCTGGAAACTTGTCTGGAAGCCATTTTGGAAAACGTAAAGCGCCGAGCTGGACCTTATTACGATATCCTCTAAGTTATTGGGAAAGACGAAGGCTAATTGCTGACTGCTATAAATGGCCTATTCGGGAAACAGAAAACAACATCTGATATCATAAAGTTTCTCCTTACAAGGTTGCTGGGGAAGATAAAACCGTACGTAGTTTTCTCTATGAATGTTGCTGGAAGATCAGAGCCCAAAGATAAGCCGTCACAAATAGCCCGTTTAGTGAACGTATAGCTTGTTTTTTTTTTAAAATAGTTTTGTTAAAAAGGCGAGGCACTGGTTTTGATACCGCAGGCGGTATTTCAAAGAGCTGAAGTTGAAACCTTACATAACGTTACGATCGTTTCCTGTGAGAAGATTGTCAAGGAAGGGCAAAGTAGAAATGGTCGCTGCAAGCATTGTATTAAAAGACAATTAAGTGTGATTCTCTGCCTTACCATGATTTCTTCTAATATTCTTAGACAAGTGAAGCTGAATCACTGGTTGCCATAGATCACCCGTTTAAAGATTGCAGAGCACGACGCTCACCATTAAGAAGTTCCCTTTAACAAAATTACTAGAAAAGTCAAAGTTGTTTGAACAGAGAGAGTTGCAAAACTCTTAAAAGTTAAAAAAGTGTCATGTTATCAACAACCCGAAGGGCCACCTTAGCACGACACAGTAACTAAGTGTTTTAAGTTACTAACTTATCAAATTTTTAGAATGGTTTTTATAAACTCTACGGGGTATTTTAAAGAAGAGTCCTAATGAATTAGAACTAAGCCCAGTCGCTGGCTGCCACGCCAGGCGTAAGCTCAAAACACGATCATTATTGATGTTAACGATAGTTTCCTTTAAAAAGGTAGTTGAGAAGACGTAACTTGATCTTGATACATTGAGTTCCACGTTATTGTAATTTCCTCTAAAACGTTGTAAAACACAGATCAACTGCTGGTCTATTCGAGCAGCTCAAAACGTGAAACTAAACATCACAAACTGGGGCTACGTTTGGATTTTTAAAGCTCCGACAAAATGCAATTAAATTAGGTTAGTAGAAATTCTTTATTATAATCTCGAACCTGTAAATATTCAACTCTTTTTCAGAAGATTCTCTTAAATCATCATTGTATTCAAGATCTAAATCGGTTTCTTTTAAAAAATTAGAATATTCTGGAATTTTGAAAGCTTTTTAGATATTTGTTGTTGTCCCGTGTAAAAATTTTATTTTTATCAAATAGTTATCTAGAAATCCCAAATTGGACTAAATAAGTATAAACGGGATTGAAAATCATCGATTACATTTTTAAATCCACTTTGTAGTTTAAGTCGATCCTGCGGGTTTGAATTCCCGCGTAAGATCAACATGCACTTTCTGTCATTGTATTGTTCGACACTCATTTAATCAATCAATCAGCGAACCTTTTAACTGTTAATTTGTTTTGTGTAGATTGCTGGTGGTCTCTTCTTAGAATTTAAAGGTAAAATTGGAATTTCTTATTAAATTATCGCTTAATATAACTAAGTTGGTAAGTTACCTGTACTTCCCGATCTATATTAAAATTGTCTTCACACCTGCAACCTAAGTTAAAATAAGAGTTGTCTGCAAACCAGATAAGCTGGCCTACAGAGCTATTTTCTGTATTTCTTATTTTTTTAATAGGTTACAGAAGGGTAACTCCTACGCTTTGGTCGCTGTGAGTAGTTTTCTCTATGAAGTTTGTAGCACGATGCCTAACTTTACAATAGTTTCGTTTGGAAAGGTTATTGAAGGAGCAAGATCGAGGCTTGATACCGCAGGCATCGGCTTTTCCGAAGATTGGGATTTCAATATGATGGTAAAATTCCAATTCAAAGAGAAAGCTATCTGTATGCCAAGAAAGCTTTCTTGCAAATAAATCCCCACACAAAAAATGAAAATCTGCAACTGCAAGGCGCAACCTTAAAACCGTCCTCCTATCTATTTTAGGTTATTCTAATTTACACCACGCATGGTTAAGGATGTTTCATATCCCTTAAACAAACAATGTAGCAACTGTCGTGGTAATTTCAAAAACTTTATAGAATTGAATTAGTGAGATTGATATACCAAAATTAGCGTTTACGAATGAGTCAAACACAATGGAAAACTACTGAAGCGTTTCCTAAACTGTTTCAAACCCATATGGCTTTTCCCTGTAGAATTCGAATTTAACTATTGTTATATTTTATTAAGTTAATAGAAACGGTTTTTTACCTGCCAGGCTCCACGAAAAGACTTTTAAAGTAGCCAAAAATAAAAAAAATTGCTAAAAAACAAGGACGTGTCACTTCAAGGCATTGCATAAACCAAAGCTCGCTTAAAATTCTATTGCTACAACAAAATACTAATAAAAGATTTAGTTGGAGACCTAAGACTTTTTTATAAATAATATTTTCAAACGATAACACAAATAATTTTATCAAGAAATTATTAGTAACTTTCTACTTCCATTTTTAGCCGCTAAAACAGCTAGCTATCAACAAACCAATTGTTAATTTTAAACTTTCGAGAAAATTCAGCGTCGGCTGTATTCAAACGTCCTGTCTTGTTGAATTGCAGCTATCGTAACTTTGCTTGGATGTGTAAGTTTCCCTAGCAGTCAGGTATGAGACAGTTGCACCAATAAATTTTTGTACTGTTTACAAACAAAATTTAAGCAAATAAACTGATAGTTACTAGCCTTCCAAGTCTTTACATTATACCAAGATATAAATACATAGGCTTTTAAAGCAACTGCACAAAACACAGATTTTATCTCGTTCATTTACATTTTGCCTCAGTACTTCTTCTTCTTCTTAGTAATGCGACCAAAGGATCAGCATCTTTAATCTTACGACCTTACATTTCGTTAAAATTAAAATAGTTTTACTAAAATTAGAACATCAGTTTTTCATTTAAATACTTAAATAAAAATAATTGCTGCCTTTACGTAATTAAGAAACTCGTAACAGGAAAATCACTTATAAGGATTAATTAACATTAAACAATTACCACTAAAAGCTCTTCCTAAAAACCAAATTGTTTTTAAGACCCTTTATAAATTACCTGGAGAATCGGAAAACTCCTTCAATTTTAGTTTTCAGATCTGAAATGAGAGAAAAACCATCCAACGAAACAATTTATTATTTTTGCAATTTGGACTGAAGTTTAGTTCGAACCGATAACAAATCATTGGTAAGGCACATTAGACCCAGAATCGTTTACAGAACGGACGAAATGTCGAGGACAAAGACGCACAAATTACAAAAGAGTAATATTAAAACGAATTTACGAAGAAAATAATTTAACCGAGTATGCCGTAAATGGAATTAAAGAAAAGCGGCCAGAATATCTAATGAACCATTGACAGTGAGAATTAATGAAGGCCAAGGAACTGCTACTAATTAACAAGTTCAGAATTTATAGTATTAATGGTTTGCTTTAAACAAAATGAGTCCCACTTCAAGTACAATTCAAGAACGTCTACACCGATGAATAAAATATTAAACCTGCCCTCCTCAAAAGACGGCTGCACAATTAAAATCGAAATTGGAGTAGCTATATACATGGCACGTTGTATTTTGATTAATTTCGTCAGATTTGCATATTTAACGCAATTTAAATTTCAAATTTATTAATGGAATTGTCACATTTACAAAGTGTTTATCAAAAATACTATTAACAACATGCTGCTTGCTTGCTTAACGTGCTGAAACTAATCCATGAATTATATTTCCTTTACAAAGCAAAACACTTAAAGACCGTTTGGGAGGAATTCAATAAACTTTCTGAATATTTTTGAAGTTCATTAACATCGGCATACCTATACACTGCGACCGACGCGTTTATTACGTGAATAAATTGGGTCTTTTCAAGCTCTTTAAAACAATTAGAGTGTTTTGGGACTTTATAATTGAATAAAACTATTAGAAGAAATGTTCGACTTTAACAATGATAATTTGTCGACGCAGGATCTAATTAATTTCGTAGACTAAATTTTCCGGTTTGGTTATTAAAGAGATCAGACTTCATAGTCTTCTAATGCAATAAGGAAGTCTATTGTAATAACAATCAAGGAATTCTTAGAACCTTAACTTCTCTAACAGATTTGGTTCATCAACAAACTTAGATTTAAATGCATAAAATGTACTGGGATGCTTCATCCTCTGTTCTAGAAATGTTCCTTCAATTAAAAGTTCGTTCTGTTCTTTTCCAAAACAGGATATACTGTTTTTGCGATTCTAGCAAGTTTTTATAATATTATTCTATATCACGACGAAAGAGGAAATATCCATTTCAAAAAATAAAAACGTAATAAGAATATGCGTCAATAAGAAATAATATAACAATTTATTCAAAGCATATAAATATAGACATACACAAACACTGCCCATATAACATACGACTACTGTGACATTTTGCCAGCTCGGAAGATCGGAGACGGGTGGATTTGACTATAACACATGGGCTGAAAAGTCCCAGGCCTAACAAATAGATGGCGCTAGTTCTATTGCATTCACCGCTTTTTCAGTTAGTACTAACCTTCAAAAGACAGCTGTTAAAATTTCATGATATTCTATTCATTATTTTGTGAGTTATTGTGCTAAGAGTGACGCTACTTTTGTTATTTTCAAAACAATGGATCAAAAACAATTTCGTGTTTTAATTTTACACTGCTTCTTGATGGGAAAAAATACCGTTCAAGCGAAGCAATGGCTTGAAAAGTGTTATGGGGACTCCGCTCCATCAGAAACAACAATAAAACGTTGGTTTGCTGACTTCAAACCTGGTCGTAGAGACACCGATGATGCAGAACGCAGTTGAAGTCCAAATGAGGCGGTAACACCAGAAAACATGAAAACAAATCCACAAAATCGTTTTGAATGATCGAAAAGTGAAGTTGCGTGAGTTAGCTGACATTGTAAAGATATCAAAAGAACGTGTTGGCTTTATATTGCATGAGCATTTGACTATGAGAAAGCTCTGCTCAAAGTGGGTGCCGCGTTTGCTCACTGTTCACCTAAAACAAGAACGTGTTGATGTTTCTGAGCAGTGTTTGGCCATGTTTAATCGTAACAAACCGGAATTTTTGCGTCGAAATGTAACAATGGATGAAACATGAACCCATCACTTCACTCCGGAATCAAAACGATCGTCATCTGAGTGGACAGCAATTGGTGAACCTCGTCCAAAGCGACCGAAAGCACAACAATCGGCTGGAAAGGTTATGGCCTCGGTATTTTGGGATGTGCGTGGTGTAATATTCATCGACTATCTTGAGAAGGGAAATACCATCAACAGTGAATATTATATAGCGTTATTGGAGCGTTTGAAGACCGAAATTGCAAAGAAACGACCGCATATGGCAAAGAAAAAAATTTTGTTTCATCAAGACAACGCACCGTGTCACAAGTCAATCAAAACAATGGCAAAACTACATGAATTGAACTTCGAATTGCTCCCACATCCACCGTATTCGCCAGATTTGGCTCCCATCGACTACTGGCTGTTCGCAGACCTAAAAAAAAATGCTTGCCGGTAAGAAATTTCGCTCGAATGAAGAGGTTATCGCTGAAACTCAGTCCTATTTTGAGGCAAAAGATAAATCGTTCTACAAAAGTGGTATTGAAATGTTAGAGCGGCGCTGGAATGATTGCGTTGTTCTTGATGGAAATTACGTTGATGAATAAAGCTAATTTTAAACAAAAAAAACCGTGTTTTTTCAGCCCATGTGTTAAAGCTAGGTGCCAGCTTACTTTCAAAAGGCGAAGTAGGTAAACGGTTAAAACCAATGGACGCCAGTGACAATAAATATCGTTCAATATAGCAAGATATCGGCATAAGTCAATCGCTAACGACTCGGATAAACTTAAACAAACGGTACGTTAAAACTGAATAGCAAGCCACAATTGTCTCGTTTAACTGTAATTGCTTCAAGCAAAAGCATCCAAACGCAAAACAAAACCTGATAAATATATTAAAAAACAAAATACTAAGATGATGCATCACACAAAATATCTGTAACTTAAAAACCATGTCACCGAGCAAAACAAACAGAAGAATACAATTATCTAGTTCAGTTTATAAATAGCTGGGGACGTATCTTCTTTAATTAATGCAGCTTAAACTAAAATTAATTATGACATATTTGCGTCCGATAAATGCACAATATTTAAATATCTACAAATAAATAATAAAATATATAAGAGCTTGCCGGTTAACGCCAAAGTCCGCTGCTCAACCTCCAGGGCCTCTTTCCGGCGCTTCGAGGCGGCCACTGATCGGGTTCGTTTTTGTTTGCAGACATGTGCTTAATTGGCCAACACGATAACATCGGTGACTAAAGGTTTGATTTTGCCCAGAAAACAAGACAATCGGTGTATGGCGGATCGTTTTAAACTCATTCCCCCACCACACCCAAACGTTAACGTTCCATTTCGACAGGACAGCCGGTCCAGAGATGTAAAACATCTGTCAAAGAAACAAAAAAAACCATCGATGGTGTCCATATTGTATAAATGCTCTTCCCCCACCACACGCAACCTTCAGAGTTCCATCTCAATAGCATCAGCCATTCCTAAAATACAGACTATCTGCCAACAAAACAAAGGACGATCCTTTGTGTCTAGACCGTCTAGAAATCGTTCCGTCATCACATCCTCGTATTCAGGGAATTAGAGTACTCAACTAGTTGAAATCCGTTGCGGCTACATTCCATTAATAACACAAGGTGATCAATATAAATTGAAGTGTGCGGCACACATACAAATCCTGATTGTCCGCATATTAGAAATAATAAGAGTACTAATATTAGACGCAATGGGAATTGTATGAAATGAGAATTGTGCTAAAAACTATATACAGTGGAATCTCCATAAGTCGAACGTCTGTAACTCAAATTTCTCTTCAACTCGAAATTTATTGCGTCCCCTTGCATTTCAATACCAATTGCACGCAATTTTCCGTAATTCGCATTTTCTATAATCGCGCCCCTTGGATTTCGAGTTATGGAGGTTCCACTGTAATAAAAATAATATGTATTTGTATTTATTAAAGAAAAAAAATTAATATTAAAACATATTTCAAAGCAGGTTTTGCAAATCCGATTTTATTTTACGCAAGAACAACAAATGCTATAATAATAATCATAACAGAAATAACAAAAATAAACAATAATGCACAACAGCACGGTGAAAGATCGGTGATAAACAACACAAAACAGCTGACGACAATGACAGTTTTCATTTAGTCTAAATGGAATAAAAATAGTCGGCAATAAAGGAATATAATTTTGATATAAAACTCTTAAGTAGCCAACTTCAGACGTGTCAGTTCCTTTTAATCACGGTGTACTTAACTACACTAGGGGATCTATTCATTGGGTTAGGTTAGGTACGAGACGATACGGTAAATAGAGTTTTTCCTATAATGGAAACACTGTCCACGTACAGTAACGTCCCGTACGGGATGACGGAATTGTAGGTTCACACGACCTGCCGGAGAGCTGCTTAACTTCAAAGACTCTGGCAAAAGTAATCGAGCTGGTAGTATCTAAGTCCTATTAAACGATCAAGAACCTCACAGGTTCCTAACTGGTTAGCAAGAAATATTCTGCAAGATAGGGCAAGATGTCCTCATCCCACTATAAGCAATAAATCGTCTGCGTCTGACAGTTTAACAGCGTTCTGCAATTGAAGATAGAGAGCAGATTTTTTTTAATACAATAAAGCGTTCAATATTTTAAAGTCGTTTTGTAAAGAAACTAAAGGCAATAAAAAAAACTCTACATACGAGGTGTGTTCACAAAGATATTATTGCAATGAACAAAACAAGAAGAAATTAACTAATGTAATATGACTTTCAAATGCTCTTTATTAATCAGAAAGCGCTATTTGTTGTGGAAGAAGCCAGTTTTTCAAGCCAACACAACAAATCTACAGGTAAGGAGTAAAATAATTTTCTTTTTTTTTGCTCTTAATACATTACAATTTGGAATTTGGGTAGAATCTTCCATATTTATCAGATGAAATGTCAAGAAATTTTCAAGTTTAAAGTTGTTTACGAAGGTAGTAACGAAAAATGCTTGTTAGATGAATTGTTTGTTGGAGTATCATGTACCACTTGACTATTGATTTTAAATATTGAATCAGAGAGTTTTCACGAATGTTTTAAACATTGCCTAAGTTATACATAAGAAGTAAATAGAAACTTGCTTTTACATTAGTATTCCACCATCATGTAAGCATTGAAAAGTTTTTCAAATACTCCCACGATTCTGGCGGATGGAGTTAGCGGCATTATGTATACATGCTACTAACTGATTTAAGATTTCAATTTTTACTACCACAGGTAGTTTTAGCAAGTCCTCCTTCATGAACCAGGGACCGCAACGTGCGATGGTCGCGTAGATGTTAAACCATACCGTAAATGTTCTCGCATGTGGAATTTGGGAAACGTTCTCGTTATAATCGCCAGGCAGTGTAATCATTTTTTATTTTGTATTTTAATTTAGTTTTTGTAAAAAGTAAATTATTTGATTAACAAATCAACAAGTGGGCCATTAACATACCTGAGATAAATGAGTCAGTATTACAACGAACAAATTTAAATTTCTGATTGTACTCTTGCAATTTCAGCCATTCTTTTAAAAATTGGAACTTTATTAGTCTGAAATATCTCTTGTTTCTTCCAATATTCAGTAAAGTTATCTCCTTTGCTATGTAATTATTCGTACCCATTGTAACCGAATGACTCGTCACATTCGCTTTAAAAAATAAAGTCACTTCCTCATCCAAAGGTGTAAGCTCACCTTCAGTTTTAGCATTGAAAATTTCTGTTGTAGTATGGTCAAGCAGATTCTGTAGTAGAACAATTGACAGTTGACTTCAATTTCCGAACGATAGCACTATATTTCAGCAACCGATGTCGGATGTTGCTTTTTGAAGCATTTCATATTGCAGCATTAACATAATTAGTAGGCTTTTTCTGAACTGATCATACGCTTACAGTTCACTTCCTAGTCTTGAATCTTATGGGCAGCCAAAGTTATTTCTTACACAAATTCTTCACTTGGTATCTTTTAGGTGTATAACAGAATTTTTCAAACCTTTTTGTTTGGTCTTCCAGTTTGAGATCGTTTTGATGGTCCAAGTTGTTGCCAGTTGACAACAGGATAAAAATCATTCATAATACTTGATGCGATCAAAAGGACTTGTTTTTTACTAATCTAGTAATTAATGTTTTCCATGGTTCTTTTCTTTAGTTAATTTTAATATTTTTAAGGCACTTATGTATTGAGCGATTGAGCATATAAAACAATAACAATCAATTTCTGATAGAGCATATTAAAACCGTCCAACAAAACTGTTATTTTCTTACAACACTTGCTTTCAAAAACGTTGTGATTTTTATTAGTAGCAATGTGCCGCTACCAATCAACGAGATTGCGAAATTATATGCTTACATCACTCAAATGTTCTTTATAGAAAATTTAATACTTCAGTCTTTGTTTGTGTGCCGAGTCGACCGCTTTGTTTGCTTTTTGCTCCGATTATCTTGTGCGAGTCACGTGTGTTCGGATCAGCAAGCAAGATGCTATGTACACTTTCTTGATTGTAGAGCTATTAGAGATATGAACTATAAGTAGTGTTAAAAATTGTAAACGTCAATGCTTCTAGAATCTTCAATTCATATTTATGGACCTCGCATTTTAAATTTGAAGAAGGCAGTTATCAATATCTTACAACTAGGTTATTTTATAGCGACCTTGGACTTAAAGAACGTTTATTTCTTAGCGACCTTTATACGGGGTGTCCCGTGATATTATAGAGTTTAGCTTTTGAATTTTTAGAAAATCAAATTTTACAATTTATACTGGCCACAAACGTTATAGGATTTCTTTCAGATTGCTTGAGAAGAAATCAAACTTCCCCCATCCAAGGATGCCAGAATCTTTAGTCTTTTTAATAAACGAAAACTCAGTTTGATATAATTCTGAATGTCAAGCTATCGCTATTCGTTTGCACAAAAAACAGTAGTTCAGTGTTTTGTATACTTAATTAGTTAAGACAGATATTGCATCGATCTCGTACACAGTAAATTGCTAACTATTATTTAAATAATAAGAAATGATAAACAAAGAAATTTGATAGACTAATACTAAACATTCAACCGTCTAAAACAAAAATTATTTCCAAAAAAAGAATTTCCAGTCGATTATAAGCTCAAATATTCAAACAATTAAGCAACACTTCTCGTTATGCAATACGCGGTAAAACTCCCTCGCTTTTATACGTTGAAAAGGTAATTAGAAAACTTTTATGTTACAGGTGTTTGTATGGGTGGGTTTTTTTGATCTTGCAGTTGTGTTTACATTAACGCGTTTCAGTTCGAACCATGTAGAAATTACGAACCACCAGATACGAGGTGCTTCCCAGAATTTCCCGCGTGAACAAGTAGTGGTACGTAGTTCTAACACTAGGTGTCTTTTGGTGCATGTTTCGACAATTAGCCTGCCAACTGACGTCTTCTTGAATACACGTGTTTTCTGGTTTCTATTCGTTTTTTACACCGCTTCTTGTGCTTTTGCAAATGTCGAGAATGCTGATGTCAAAAAGCAAAAAATCTACATTAAAGTTTGCTTCAAGCTCAAGAACACAGCTACCGAAACCCACAGCTTCAGGTCGAACAACAACATTTGAGTGGTTCAGGCGGTTTAAAGAAAGCCGGCAATAGGTGGAAGATGACAAACATTCAGGTCAACCATCATCATGCACAACTTCCAAAATGATCGCAAAAGTGCGTGATGTTGTCCGTGAAGCAGAAGGTAGACCATTCATAACGTTTGTAATTGTGTTGGTATATCATAAGGAACATGTCAACAAATTGTAGCGGATGTTGCAGAGTTGCAGCAGGCTTGCTCGTCGCAATAAGAATGACCAGCAAGACTATCGGATTCGGATGTGCACTGGTGATGAATCGTAGATGTACGGTTATGACTCTGAAACAAAGCAGCAGTCGCCGCAGTGGAAGACGCTTTTATTTCCACGGCCGAAAAAAGCGTGTCAAGTGTGCAGTAACATCGAGTCACTATTTTCTTCTGCTCTTTTATAACTCCTAATATTCTGCAAGCTTTTCCGGTGTCTACTCTCTACCAATATACAGTGAGCGGCTAAATTATGGAATAAATTAAATAAAACCGTAATAATTTTTTTTTATATAAAAACGCCGAGACGCATCGATTTTATTTGGTTTTTTGCCGTTTTCGCGTGCATCCGATTTTTTACAGAGTGATCCTAAAAAGCGGCATGAAACAAAAATTATTTTTTTTAAATGGAACACCCTGTATATCTCTACAGATTTGGATAAAACCTTGTCTCACAAATACAGTAATGTAGATATTGATGGGTATATCTTTAATAATAACGGAGATATAGTCAAGAGTGCTCAATAAACAGAAGGCAAGGAAATAAGTTTAATACATTAAGAACAAACAAATAAATTAAATTAAACAAACAAAATTAAAATAATCCATTTAAATCAAATGTTGGAAATGGCATCCATTAGCCTCTAGGCAATAAGCAAACCTATGAACACATTCTTCTTGTACATTGCGAATGATCTCTGGACTAATTCTTCCCATTTCTTCATTTATTCGATTTCTTAACTCCTTTAAATTCTGCGATCTGGTTACGTAAACTTTTGATTTCAAATAACCCTACAAGAAAAAATCGAGGGGTGTAAGATCTGAACTTCGAGGTGGCCACTCTATGGGTCTTCGTCTACTAATCCACCTTCCAGGAAAATAGTTGTCTAAATATTCGCAAACAGGACGTGCAAAGCGCGGAGGTGCGCCATCTTGTTGAAACCAGATATTATCATTCAATGCTTGAGGATTATTTACATTTGGAAAAAGTTCTATAAGGAGAGGTATAAGTTCATTTCTGAGAAAATCCAAATATCGTTGCCCTGTCAGAGTTTCCTCGAAGAAAAACGGTCCAATGATTTTGTCTCCAACCATCCCTGCCCATACGTTCACTTTCTGAGAATGTTGAGTATGTGCCTCAATCATCCAGTGAGGATTTTCTCTACTCCAATACCTACAATTTTGTCGATTCACTGTGTAATGTAGGCAAAACGTAGCTACATCCGAAAAAATAATGTGTTGAAGAAAGCGTGGATTACGGTTACATAAATCCTGCATAATTTCACAAAACTGCATGCGGCGATCGGGATCATCTTCATTTAGTTCCTGCACTAGTTGGACTTTGTAAGGATAGTAATTTTCTTTATGAAACACACGTAATACCGAACGTAGATGATTAAGTTTTAATCACATAACTTAAGATCGCTAAAGTGTCATGATATCACGATATCATATCATGAAGATGTTACCTACGAAAAGGACACCGTCCTTGCAACGCACTACATATAATAGTAGAAATTTAAAAAGGGAGCGCTAGATGAAGTTAGAACGATCTCCATCTTTACAATATGGATAATCGATGTAGCTCAATACTCTTGTTTGTTAAAATTATAAAGAAAATTTTAGAAATTTAATTGAATTATGACCTGAGCAAAATTTTTAAATCAAGACGACTATTTATAGTGTAACCTTCGAGGATTTCTTTATACAAAACGAAAGAAGGTTGGGAGTATCAAAATTTATACTTTCATATGTATATGAGAAGTAAATATTGACTCCTAACGTTCCAGAAATCAGATTGGTTATTATGTGATTTGTTTACCTAGTAACAAAGCCATGAGTTATCGAAAATGATTGATGACAGTTTGAATTTCCCGCTTTAAATTTCAATGATTTTTGCAGCTTGAGTTGGCCGTGCGCTAGTTGTTATTTAACCAGTCAATGGCATGCGTGCTGTCATAACAATGTCAAACAAGGCTAAATCAAGGTATTAAAGTATTTTTGTTTCGCGGGAAATCCAAACTGTCCTAAATCATCTTGGATCACTCTGCACTAAATTTGCAGTCGTGGTTTATGTTATTCGTATTCCAACTATCCTAATCTGTAAAATAATGAAAGATACGAAACTAAATATATACGTAACATAAAGAAAAACGACTTATTTACAAGGGTGATCTTTTTACATTTGTTTTCGCGAGATTTGGTTGCCATTCTATATTTTTCCATGTCTATCGATTATCTGATACTCTTGCTAAATGAACAGCCTAATTTATCGTTGTTTCTGTTTATTGTCTAATCCACCGACTCATTTCACTGTCTTGTAATGCTCCCCTTTTGTTGCTTAAATTACTCATTTTGTTCAGTATTCAGTACATTTAAGATCATTAAGTGTAAAGAATTCATCAACAATGCATCTTAGGTTTTCAAAGATCAAGATTTTAGTAGTTATCACCTTTCTATTTCGTAACCTCGTTCACTGTTAAGTTCTGACTGGAATGCATGAAAGAGTTCACAGTTTTTAGTGTCATTCGGTGTGATTGGTTGTTACTTTTGTCTTAGATATGTTTTTATTGGCCAATATCTGTTAAAAGCACAATTAATTGTTCAATTATCACTTCTCCAATTCATTAATTTCTGAAACTTTCTTGCCTTTAATATTTTCGAGGGCAGCCTCTCTTGTAATGGATGGATGGTTTGCCTGAAGTTTAGTTTAGTCGCGTCTGGTAAATCCACGCAGTGTTTACTAAAGTCCCAGCTTAAAAGTGGTCGTAATAAGATTCTTAAAAATATGTTAACATCCTGTGAGAAAAAGTCTAGAACTTTCCCTAAGGTGACCTACATACTAAGGTATATTTTAGTCTCCCTACCGGATATTAAAGACTCGAAATAGCTATTAGTAACAACAACAAGTAAATTCTTGAGAATCACATAAATGAAACAAAAATTGCAATTTTTGAAGCTGTTCATCTAGAAGCAATAAAGAACAAAAATAACATTCTCGAGTAAGACTGATCTCGTAATTGATCCGACTAAAAATATAATAGTCTCGGAATCGTTCGACAATAAATAAATACTACAAACATCAAGCCTAGTTCAATTTATTTCCTTTTTAAGTGAAAACGTTTTCTTTTACATAAAAAAACAAGCAGACGTAAAGCGCGACCTAACATTTCTAAAAATCTTATCACTTCAAAAGTTGAGCAATATATCAGAGAAATTTCCCATGCAAAATTCATGTTAGCATGCAGTCTTGGAAGTTACGAAAATGTCATCTCCAAACACATTTAATCTAAAGTGAGGAAACGTGAAGCTCATTCGACCCCAAGCGAAAAAAAATGTTTCCCTCTTACGCAGATTCGATTATTTGACGTCCTGTGTAAAAAATGCTACAGTAATCGATATAAAACTTTCGGATTTTCCATCAACGGGAACGCCTTTCTGAAAGAAAAACAAATTGTGTCTACTTGATAGTCATTTATTTCGAGAAACTTCAGAACCACCTGTGCAATTTATTGGCAAAATGTCTTTGGTAGTAGGTAGGTAATCGGTAAAGAAGGTTTTGCGTATTTCCTTATAGGTATTTTTCTTTTTCTTAAAATTTATTTTCAGTTAATCTGATTAAATAACAAAACAGAAATAAATATGATGGCCGGATTTTATGATTTTCTTGTTTTTTGTTTTTCTGTTTCTATTTCCGGAAAGTAAGAAAAACCTATGGAAATCCAATGCAGGAATCAAGAAGAAAAATAGGAATCTCAACGTCAACATAAAATCCCAGTAGTATAAAGTCAGGGAAATGTCCGAGATTTTACATAACATTATGTTGTCCTTGGTGAATTTCTATAAGGAACTACTACTGTAAACAAAAATAGACATTTGAATTTCTAATAGTGTTCGTTAAATAACTTTAGTAAAAATAGAAAGAAGAGTCTTTTCGAGGGAAAGAATTATATTTAAAAACAAAAAGTTATTTTTTGCTATATTTTTATCCGCTAACATTAATTTATTTGAGTGAACATACTAAATATAAATTTTCTATAACACAGCAGGAGGTATTCATATAAAAGTCCACAAGGTTATGTTGCAGTAAAATATGTAACGTAGAATTTCGTCCATATATTCTGTAATAAGATTATATCGTTTCTGTCTCCCTTTTTGTTAGTTTTCCCGTCTACAATAGTATTTGCAGTTATTAACCATCTCGGAGTACTTTAATTTTATTAAGTACAGCGTTATTTTCAGTTCTTATGCTTAAAAGCGCGCCGCAGTAATCAGCTAATATATGGAAGTGAATTGAAACATAACCAGCTACACTTAGTTCAATTCCTATAACACTGGTCAACGAATTTTAGCTTTCAAAATTTTTCTTGAACTTTTGAGCAATATTTGATGTTATTTATACCTTCTCGTGCTGAAAATAAAAAGAGAATATTTTCATCACGTCAGAAAAGATAAATAAAAATTTGTTATTATAATTTTATTACTAATAAGGAATACATTGATATTTAAAAAGTTCTTCTTGACGCTGTTTGTTGATGTGACATTTCTTTTGTTTCTGAAACCAATGTCTAACAATAGCCAGCTAACATCTCGCTGCTCCATTTTCCTTGGTAACGTTTCTCAGTGAGCGATATGTCTTGATGAAAACGTTCCCCATGTTCATCGCTAACATCGTCAAGGTTAGGAGGAAAGAAGCTTAAGTGAGAATGATGAAAATGTATTTTCAAACTCATATTAGCACCTAGTGCTTGGATATGATGCTACCGGAGTTTGGTGGTAACAGAAATTAGAATAGCCTCGAGTAGCTAGCTCAAGTCGCAGGAGGGAGTGAGCCTGCACGGGGTGAAGCTAACAAAAGCAAGGTAAATACGCAATCTGAACAACAATTTATATCTAAAAACCATAAGAATCTCTGATATACGAGGGTGGTCTGAAAAGTTTCCGACCTAACAAAGATACAAGACATTTTTTCTGAAAGTTTTTTTTTATTTTTCAACATAGTCTCCTTGTTACTCTACACACTTCTCCCAGCGATGCTCCCATCTCTGTAACCCGTCCAAATAGTACTCGGCATTTTTCTCTGCAAAATAATTGTTCACGAAGGTGATTGCCTCTTCATTTGACGAAAATCTTTGTCCTCCGAGCGCAATTTTTAGATGAGGGAACAAAAAGAAGTCGCTTGGGGCTAGATCTGGTGAGTAAGGCGGATGGTCAAGCAGTTCAAACCGTAATTCGTGGATTTTCGCCATGGCAACCGCTGAGGTGTGAGACGGTGCGTTGTCTTGGTGAAACAGGATTTTCTTTTTCTGCAAATGTGGCCGTTTTTTCGCAAGTTCTGCCTTCAGCTTGTCAAGTAATGATGCATAGTATGCTCCTGTAATGGTTTTTCCTTTTTGAAGATAATCGATTAAAATAACTCCATGACTATCCCAAAAAACAGTCGCCATCACTTTCCCAGCCGAAAAAACAGTTTTTGCTTTTTTTGGAGCCGGTTCCCCCTTTGCAGTCCACTGTTTGGACTGTATTTTTGTTTCGGGCGTATAATGGTGTATCCAAGTTTCATCTACAGTAATTAATCGGCGCCAAAACTCGGATTTATTTCGCCTAAACTGCGCCAAAAGAGCGTTGGAAATATTCATTCGAACACGTTTTTGGTCTAACGTGAGCAAACGCGGCACCCAACGCGCGGACAGCTTTCTCATGCCTAAATGTTGATTTAATATGTGACAAACACGTTCTTTTGACATGTTCATAACCTCTGCTATCTCTCTCACTTTAATTCGGCGGTCGTCTAGCACCATTTGGTGAACTTTGGCGATGTTTTCGTCGGTAGTTGCAGTTTTTGGACGTCCCGAACGTTCATCGTCTCCCAAGCTCTTACGGCCACGTTTAGATTCAGCAGCCCAAAATTTCACTGTGGTAAATGATGGTGCAGAGTCCCCATACACAGAATCCAACTCATCTTTTATTTGCGAAGGCGTATTGCCTTTCCAAAACAAATATTTAATGACAGCTCGATACTCGATTTTGTCCATTGTCACAAAAAAACTCACATCAACTCACTCAAACGACTGTTACATAAAAACTGCGCGTCCAAAATGGCTGAAAATTTGGTGAGTAACTGTCAACAGATGAACAACGAAATTCAGTAGCTTTTATTTACGAGTGCTGCCATCTTCACGTTGAGGTCGGAAACTTTTCAGACCACCCTCGTATAGTTTTACTCGATTAACGCAAAATAATTAATTTAATATTAACGCACCCTATATATTGCTAAACCTAGAAGTTACGCATATAAATTTCATTTAATAATTTACAAAAATCAACAAATGATTCAATAATCTATA